>JAGXCT010037035.1:0-71935 GCA_022495035.1 Philopotamus ludificatus
GAAAAATTGTTTAATAAAATATATATTTATATTTGTTATAGTTAGTTTTGGTGACTATACGATGATAAGCAATCTCAAGCCAAATATTAAAAAAAATGTATCAATACATTAAGCACAATCCCCAGAATAATTATAATCGTGCAATTATACTAAAATACAAGTCTAATAAACCACTATTTTCCATATTTTTATTTATATTCTTAATAAAATTGTTATTCAAGCCAGATTCTCACTAAACCATGAAAATTATCGCAGAAAACTCTTATCATTAGAGTACAGTTACTTTTAATGGCATTGAAAAATCTAATAAAATATATTTTAAACGTCGATGAACTTTTCTTGGATAATAAAAATGGTCATTAAAAATATTTTGTTGTCAAGACAAAGAAGAAGGTTTTACTTTACCACATACTATATATTTGCAAGACCTCGCTTTATCAAGATATTATCTTTTCAGGTTCATGAGAAAAACGTATTCAAAATGCGGATAGATAATATTAATTCCAAGCCGTAATTGTAATATTAATTTATTTTTTGAATAATAAGTGAATTATATGAAACGTTTCATAAACGAATTAGAAGATTAGCGGATTCAAAAATTAATGCAATATGAGAGCTCTCGACCGCGAATCGCATAATTTAAACGGTCGTAATTAATATCGATATGCTCGAAAATTATATGCGAGTAATAAACCAAAACGCGCTAAATCCACAATAGTCGTTTTAATAATTGGTTTATTTATTGGGCGAAATAGCCGGCAGCTAAAACGCAATTAATTAAAGATTTCATCGTGGCGGCGCACGCGTTTAACGCATCGGCGGCCAACTGCATTACTCCGGGGCCCGCAGCTGTAATTAACGTGCCGTTCGATTATCAGTTTACACTGAAATGCAATCATTAACCGCCGCGGTCAACGAGTTGGCAAAGGGTGATCAGCCCTAGCTTCATTCACTAGGAATAGATCGGCACTATCCAATCAATTAGGCTATAATAACTCTGATAAGCCGCTTCTCAAACTTTTCGCGTATATAATAATTATAAACATGTTATTTTATCTAGTAAAAATGTATCAAAGATTACTTTTTTTAATCAGGTCTCGACAATTATGTCGTTTAAATGAGCGGAAAGTTGACCAATTTTCCACCGTCGCGGTCGGAAAATTGAAAAACGGCGTGAAAATGACGAGGGGGGGCGACCGGGAGATGATGAAATTAATAATCTTTAAAACGGTCGCCTTTTGAAGTTTTTAGCGGGCGCGCTCTCCAGAAGTTATAGTAATAACTAAGCGCTTGAAACTTTTCAGTTTTAATAAATAAAGCGCGGAAGTTTCAAAAGGTAATGAAAGATGAAAGCCGTAACTTGAACGCAGAGCCCATCTGAATAGAATGTATTCATTGTCAAATTTTCTAGATAAAATCGCACTCGGATGAATTGACCTTTTTGTTCTGCGTTATTATTATTCGAGAGGCGTAAATATTGACAAAATCTTCAGTTTTTAATTCCTGCGCGCATGCGCAAGCGCATTCAAACATAATGATTTAGATTAAATGTTGACATGCCATAAACACACCTGATCAATTAGTAGAATGAGAACAGCTTAGAATAGGAAAACACGGCGAAGCGACGTGAGGGTCCCGCGGGGGATTGGAGACGCTACGGGAAATCTCATTAAATCGGGCTTATTGCAAAATGTCTAAAAAGTCTGCGGCAAACATTCCCTGGCGACAAAAGTGCAAACGTTAAAACTCATCAGTTTCGAGAGCGGAGATCGTTAACGGGCAACTTCAGCGCTCTTTTTATGATTCAATTTACGCTCCACGTAGATTCGATACGGGATCGCGCAGTCATTTATTATCATGTCACTGCATTGACCTGCGGATATCCATTCGATTCCTAAATTTCGTGCAACCTCGGAGATTCTAATTAGAACAAGCTCTTTTCAGCGTTAACGTTTTTGTATCACAACAATAAAATAACGCTTAATTTGGATTTAAAATTTTACGGAAATTCACATTCCGAACAAAGGGTTGTAAAACCGCTGATGTGGCCTGGGTCGAATGCCCGTATCCTCAAGTTGTGACCTGCTCCGGACCTCAGCATCGCCGTGTCCGTTTATTGGCAGTAAAAGCTTTTAAAGCTCACATCGCCGGGTCTCATATAGTAATGGATTTTTGCAAGTGGAACGTCCACTCGGCGGTCGGCTGATACAATTGGTCGGCGAGGCTGTCGCACGTATTCTCGGGCTTCGACACATGATAAAAAGTCCAAAATTGTCGAGACAGAGCAGAACATTGTCTTGGGTGATCTTTATAAATGAGCAGTGTCACTCGACGCTGACAGTTTCCATCCAACACTCAGCGCAGAGTAAGATGTCCACGCAGAGCCTACGGGGGATGGTGGTAATGGCGCGCTAACTTTGCTGCGAACGTGTGTGGGGAGGGTAATATATCGCCGCAGGATGACGTGATCAAAATAAATAAAAAATAAGCGTAAATTTCCCTTTTTTTTATAATTATACAATATAAAAACGCCGCGCGAATTCTCGCATTCAATGCAGCTCTGGTGAGTTTGTATATTCGTGCCGGGTTTATCCGACTGTTTTAAACGAACAAAGTGTATAGGGGTTTAATCACAAGTGATGTGCATCAGGATGCAAATTTAATTCAAAATAGGAGCATAACGGGATCAATCCCAAATCTGTGTAAAACTAATTTCAATATTCAAGTTCTTTTTTCCAATAAACCGAAACCGAAAATTTCATTAATATTCATTGTTGCCGTGTGCCGTATCCAATTTAATCTTAAAGCTTAGCACACGGGGCCGAAGGGGGAGCGGGAAAATCAAAACAAATCGCAACGGACGAAGGATCCTCTGCCTGAATATTTTACAATAAAAAAAAGAGATAACCCTTTTGGGAGAAAAGTTAAGAGTTTGCGGGACTCATGAGTCCAGAGGACGAAAATAAGGGTAGAGTAGCTTTAGCCTCGATGTCATTAACCTCAAAAAATACGCGGAACCGTCTCCACTTGATCATCACCACCGAGAGCAGCTTGCACTTATAATTACGTGTTTATCCTCATTAAATTGAAAAACTTAAACAAGCTCTTCTACACGGAGATAAGTATCAGACGACATTAAATATATTGCATGCATCGATAAGTCGACAGGACAAGCGATTATCCAATTAGCGATGCGACCCGATAAGAATATGCCTACACATACAGAAATAAGCATACTCGATCCACTTGAACAGTATATATTACGAAAAAAAGTATACATGACATCCCTGAGATATTTAACACTTCGCAGTGACGAAGGTCGTTATTGAAGTGCTTTAACGTCGATATATGTGTAACTGTGTCTAGAATTTGAGACGGGACACTATCGTGCCGAATCTAAATCCTGCAGGATTGTCACACGCTAACGATCGCATCAGAAGGGACAATGGGATACAAAAGGGCACAATGGACCACACGCGTGAGTTGGGCTCTGTACCCAGTGTGCGCGCGATGGGTCAATTTTGATATCGGACAATTCTGACGTTCGATATTTGCATAAAAAATAAACGATAACAATATTATAGATCGAGAGATGGTTTCAAAATTGAAATTTGAAATAAAGTGGGATAGTAATCTGGAAGCTGCGGCGTGTCATAATAAATATTCATACCGGATGTAGAGAAGTGCCGACACGTTGCCGCGCACGGGTTTCGCAGAAATTTCAACGAAACGTGTTCCACTATCGGCATATTGGCGAGATGAATTGAACAAGGAAAAGCTCTCGGTTTTGACTGGGGAGCTAGATCGGCTTAGAGCCTTAACCGAGCTTTTTTTAGGAACCGGCCCATTGTACAACTCTATAACGAAAACACAGCATTCCTATGGCCGACTCCACACATTGTAATTTTATGGCCGCGCGAGCAGATAAAATGGAAAACTGCCGCGCTAATAAATGGCGAAACGCCTCGGTTTACAAGTATTGATCACGCGGGCTTCGTGAATATTTCAACACAATTTCACAACTGCAAAGGTGCACGATATACGAGAGTGCGAGTCCATTCCGGCAAAATATGGATAGGTTAAAGCCGAATATGTCAGAGACCGATCAATTATATTGAAGTTTTCACATAGGGTATTATTATGTATGAACTAAACCATGTCGCTGGCGGCACGAAGCGAAGTGCTGCTTTTTGCATCGTTCGGTTAAGTCTAGACATCGCATCGACGAACGAGACAAATTCTTGGCATAGGAAACTGGCGTCATTCGATAGCGGATGGTGGCAAATTGATACTGCAGCTCGGTGTGCCACCGGCGTGATGGTGATACCTACCACCTCCGCGAGCAAATGCTCAAAATCCAATGAATTATTCACCGAAAGCCAAGATTAGATTAACCCTCCTTACACCGGCCGCCACCTATTCCACCCCCCAGCGCTCGCAACCCCGTCCCGGTCGCTGCCGGGGCACCCCCGCTGTCGCCCTTCTCGCTCTCCGTGTTTGCTCATACAAGTTTGAATAAAGCCGGCTGTTACGGACAACGTTAATCACTTTGGAGATTAATTCGACCGCGCCGGCAAAAAACAGCCAAATAAACAGGATCCGTTTAACTTGTAAACGAAAATAATTAAATTTCCGATAGTGGCAGTATCGAGGGGACGTAGGGCGATACAATTTAGTTATCGGAAAACGGTCAGTGTGCGATACACTAGCGGGAATTTAACGGCAGTTATGATGCCTGTCCTGGAATAAAATAATGACGTCATCCGATTCGAAATGAAATTGAATATTTTTTTAGTATAATTCATTTATATAAAAAAAAATGTTATGGGCGATCCAAGAATCCGAGCTTTATTGAATATTTATCAAATATACGGAGAGAAGAAACGTACATGTCGGAAGGGCGGAGGGACCGCATTTGCCAATCGTGCCGAATTAATTTCTGAGACTTGCGTGGCAAGTCGCATTAATCTTTGTCAAAGTATCAAATCGATAAGGGATCAAGGTTGAATTGTTCCAGAATCGAGTCAAAATTTACGACCTCACTAAATACGTCTGGGCCGGGAAGGAAACGTGACCGGAGGTAGGCCGGTCCGAACTCGGTCTGGTAGCGGATCGTCATGATTCAATACACACAGTCGGATGGTCTATGGCGCTAGGGTCTTTGCCACGGTTCGCCCTCGGATCCAATTGAAACTCGGTACCTAAAAGCATTATAGCCGCAAAGCTTCTTTGGATAGATATGAACTTGGCAAGTGTGCACTTGGGCCAGACACTGCATTATACGTCTGAGTCCCGGGGTTTAGACTCGGGACTTAGTTTATAGGTCATTCGTGTCGGGGCTCTAGACGGGACATGAATTTCGCATCTTCGCGTCGGTTTACCTTACTCACTGTTACACTAAGTAATTCGACACAAGAACAATTCGAATTGAAATTTATCATACATATATTAAATCTAATCGTTAAATCTAACCAGGAATGATTAATATTTAAAATTTTATTATACGTGGACGCGGATATTGGCAACCAGGTGAGTCTCCCGGGCCACACACGTGTCCGGTCACTATGAAATATGAATGTGAAGTTTTCTCATTTAGTTATGACCGGTGGTAAAATTGAAGTCTTTGCAGGCCCGATCGTAAATATGTGACCGGGGGCGCTCGTTTTATCGGGGGCCCTGGCTATTAAAAATGACAAAGGGTCGAGCGGACCGTGTGATCGATTATACAGAAACTGTATTAGAATTCCAGTATTATGGTTCTGACCATAAGAATACAGCGTGAAAAATCGCCTCGACGCTCCAATCATCATCATCATCGGACGCTGAGAGTCGGCCGATATTAGCGGAGATAATAAATTGTATTGCCTAGACAACGTAATCATCCAATTACGCGATTGGTGATGCAGACGAGCTGGAGATTCGGTGTGATTCGAAATATTCACACGATACTTATTCAGCCGTGTTTATTTTGCATATACGACCATTGTCGCAAAATGACAATAAAGGACACTTGCGGTCATATTGTCCTGCCTACTGGAATCCATTTCTCATGTCGGATTAACTAGGTGTGGACATTACAAGGTGCATGCGAGAGTTGATTTATACGTTTGTAATCGCATACGGTATATTATTAATCATTTCGGTTCATTACAAGATTGCTTAGGGGCACAGCGTAAATCATCCGCTAAAACGATACGTAATATTCTAAATTTAATAAAAAATAAAAATAAGAGTAATATATTATTAGATTCAAATATATGGTCTATAGATAATGTATTAAGCAAAGCACTCAATTCAAGCCTATCCATCTTGGTCGTTAAAAGGTATACTTGACAGCTCCAAGTAAATATAGTCCTTTTCTTAGGAGAAAAATGATACACAAAATATACGGCATACACTCGAAGGTGTTTGCGATGTATATTACACGCAAAATCCGACGTATCATTTTTCTATAGTTAAAATCACAGAAACACCCTATGGGCGGATGAAAATTTTTATATCAGGGTCGGAAAATGACCCACAGGAAATTGGTTTTTCCGAACACATCGGTCACACGAGCATTTTTCTCCGCGTTAAAAATATAATGTTGAAACACCTTCGTCCGATAGGAGTGTAAACACATGAGCGGGTTTGAATCCCAAGTATAAATTCGGTCCAGTATTTTTATTCAATTTACATATTTTTATGCGCATAATATAACGATTTGCATTTAATTAAAAAAATTCGAGCGTTTACCCGCATGAAAAACCATATTTTCATATGAAAAGAAGAGTCGGTCGCATTATACGCGGTGCAAAAACTAATATTTATGCATCGATTTTATAATTCGCAATCTAAACAGAATACGGAATAGTTGAGAAAGCCAATTTATACATAAAGGGTCTGTGTTCGTCGCAGGGTCCGGAGGAAATGAAGTTCTCCGGGACCACAAGGATCCGCAGGGAGGGTAATGGCGATTCGGAAAAGGAACCAGAGGACCAGAAACCCAAATCTACAATCGTCGAACTTCCTGGGGTCGATTGATTTGCTAACCCGCAACGTTATTGAATGTCGAAATATTTTTATGGCAGTGCAAAATTGTACGCATTACCGTAATCGTACGGAGGGGAATGGAAAAGTGATTTTGCGTTACGGGAAATAACGTCGCTTATGTCCCATTACATCTTAAACAAATTTCATTCAGGATCATACTTTAAAATAAAGCAAAAATAATCAATTAATAATAAAAATACATAGAAAGTCAATATAGGAAAATTTGTTCATACGAAAACAAATATATAACGATATAATATAAGGAAAGTGCAGGCATTAGATACAAACTTAATATATAATGCAAGACTCATAAGTGGAAGTAATCAAAGAGCCCTAAAGCACTGCAAGGAATGCAACCAGAGTTTCAAGTGGTAATAAATTATAGCCATTTGGTCATGGCCATTGCTAACGACCAGGAGGCGGTCGCAACTAATCGGAAACTAGAAGCGGAGATATTGCAACAATGAAGTGCTGCCATAAAAGGGTTGATTCAACAAAATAAATTCGGAACCAGCGCCGGTTTGATTTTTTTCAGCGCATATTTAAAAAAAGTATATATAAAAAGAGCATTTTAAAATGGACGTTTCTAGCACCACTTCAGAGCCAAGTCAGACAGATATGCAGCAATAAATTACAAAATAAATCTCCATTCACGATAAAATAAAGTGTGAGGGAATATCGAAATCGAAATAAAAAAAAAATCGTAAGTTAATTACCCGAGGTATGGCTGCATAAATTTTGTTCATCCCCAGGTGGGTCGTATTAATATATCAAAATTGAAAAGCACGGACAGAAGTAAGCTTTGGGCAACTCTCGATTTCATATATAGGTAGACGGCGACGGTATTAACTCAATTAAACGATCGAATAAAATAAATGGATACGGGAAAATGAATAAGTTGATATATGGTTGCCTATTACAACATATACATACATACGCACGCATATTAAAAATATGAATACATGAATGTTCATTTTGAAATAAAAATAATTTAAATTCTGATCACCATATAAAAGCTTTCAAAGTTTTACAACACTCAAATCATTGGTAATTTTATCTATAAAGAATATATTACGATATGATTTTAAAACTTTCCTCTATAGAATGCCAACTTTGCCGAGGCTTGGGAAATTGAAATATTACATCGACTTTCTACAACATTGAGATCCGAAATACTATCTTAATTAAATTTTATGTAAAGAAATCTCCATCTTTGTGAATGAAATAAAAAAAACTGTCATAGAGTTTATGAAACATATATTGTAATAAAATGCCGTTGATTTAAATTGTATTAAAATAAAATAGAGCAAACTCGATGATATATTAAATTGCGGGAATTTGAATAATTTTCATGTTATGAAGTATGCGGTCATTGAATATAAATGAACAAAGCTATGTGTGTATAATAAAAACCGCATTGAATGAGGCATATGAGGCGAGATATCGGTTTTAGTGGAAATATTGTCAATTTTCTCTGAACGCAATTATTCAATTGAAACTGGATTTTTATTTTTAATATAAAAATATATATATTAAATCAATTGTCAAGTTTTGTAGAAGTGGTAAGTACCCAGAATACATAATAGAATTGAGCCTCGTTTAGAGTTTGGATCGAGCGGATGACTTTTAGACCCAGTTACCGAATATAGTATTGACGCAGACGGACCAAAATAGTACTGAAAGTTTCGAGCTTCCAGACATGCACTCCGGGATGAACATAATAGTAGATATACGGGATTGCGCGGATGTGGACAGAGGTTTTATTTCATTTCAATATGCTGGACCGGGGGGCACGTGTCGCCGTGTTGTTTGCGAAGAAAAAGATTTCGCATTTCTCTGGTGTCGGCCATTCCAATATATCGTGTTGACCTGTCCTTTCATGTAAATAGGCCGACATATTTCAATGGGGGCGTGTGTATGTGTGTAGTCTCCGTGTTGTGGGATTGTAAACCTGGCCTAATCCTGCACATACGGCGCAAAGCTGCGCAAAGCCGTCATACGTACGGAGCTTTTGTGCGATTTGTAAATATCATAAGAGCGTATTATTCACCTGGGTGTGTATATGTTTGCGTGCATGATGGAAATATACACGAGCGGACCGATGAATGAGAATGGACACTGGGAACGAGATGAATATCTCAAATTCCACAATGAGGATACGCATAAGAGGATGTCGATGCCGGATCGGTACAATGAAATTTTCAGGATTTCTTTAAAAAGCAATGAACTATATAGATACTCAGGAATTCGAAGGCAAGAGTATTTTTAAATTTAGAAAACTTTTCAGATATAAAGTGAAGCGAAAAACATATCTTTTAAATAGGTTACTTTAAAATCGGCTTCACCTTCTATTTTAATCAATACGTTGATTTTAATACAATTTTAAAGTTTTATTTTACATTACTTTACCTATAAATGCGGATGGGTCTAATTTGGGGCTCAAAGTTTTTGATTTTTCTCGAATAACCCTTTTAATATAGATCCTACATGTCACAAACTTGTTGTGTTTGTTCAAAGATTAAATATTATAAATATTCATTATCCTTTATTATCTGCAATCGCGAAAAAAAAAAAAATAACTTTTAAAATATTCTTTTCTGTTGACACGGGCGCGATGTTTTTTCTTGCTCGCATCCGGTACCATGTTCGAGTGAAACCGTTCGATTGAAACGTGACACTGCGAGAATTCAGTCGGCGGCGTATTCAGTTTACGGCGGGACGTCGCCGAGTGTGCGGTGACATTTACGCGATTAATAGAAAAATCCAAAATATCGACTAAATTAAGAAGCATTAATTTTATTCCTAAAATAATCCATTTTTTAAAAAAAAGTTATTGAAAAAGAATTCATTGATGGGTTTATTTTTCATTATAAATAGACGTCCTTCGGGATGAAGCGGTTGTTTTCGAGCCGCCGAACGGATCGGTTAAAGAATTTATTTATAGGAATAATAAATAATCAAAAAGGTTACTAATTAAATTAAAAACTATCAAAAGTTGTTTTCGGAATGCTAGAATAGACAAGGAACAGAAAGACGAAATATAATATGTTACGTAGCACAATGCAACTGATTTCTGAACAACTCTTCCAAAATTATGTGGATCTTTATGAAAATCGACAATCTAGTGGACAGTTATATTAACAAAAACTTGTCCAACAAAGAACTCTCCGATAAAAAACAGGTAAACTGGAATAAACAAATTCCAATAGAGGAATTTGCTATAAGCTATTTCAAAACCATTAAAGTACGAGAAGAAACTTTCTAATTTTCCTATTAAAAAATATTATTTTAATTAATTTCTTTGTAATTTGTATTATTTATAATCCATTAGGTTTTTTTGTCAGTCCTTTCAGTAAAGGAAAAATGGGATTTTACTGTATCTATAAAGGTTATAAAGAGCGATAACATCATGCTGTCCCACCGATATAAAAACAATTAAAACCAATATATTTTATAATTGTTAAAATGTTTTCATATTTTGCGCACTTTATTCTTTACCATATAAAGAATTAGTTACAAAAAAAAAAATCAAAAGTATGTCTAGAATCTTTCACTAAAATGTGGATGTAAAAAAATACACCGGTAGATAAATCAGCGAATAAACAAGCGTCTGGGGTGTATCGTATGCCGAGGATTATATCACTCGAAAAAAAATAAGAGGCAGAATGAATAGTGATCATAAATTGACGCTCTGACCCGCGCTAAACGGGGTTACGCATGCACAATACGACGAATACGGCAAAAAGTCAGGGGTTTTTGGGGTCTTCTCTCTATGGGTGGTTAATGCCGGAGTAGCATTTTGCAAACCCCTCCCGCCTCCCTTTCCAAATTTTGTAGCTTCCACTCCCCCGTCCTCGTCCACGAGTTCAATGTGTCGGAAAAACACTCGGCGCAATTTTCTTGTGTCCTCCAAAAGTGGAAAATGTCCCGGGCCGCAATTTGCGTAGATGTTTTAAGGTCGCATTTTCCGCGGGGACTTCCGCCAGAGTGTTGCGACCCCAGTTCAAATTTTAACGCGAAAATAATTGTAATAACCGTCGAAATATATTTCGAGCCGTAAATAGAGGTAGGCCAGGATATCCTGGATGAAATTTATCTAAATAATGTAAATAAAATACGTGTATTGTTCAAATATTAAACTTTCGAGGGTGCTATACAACTGGAATGGTTCTCAGAATAAAATTTATCATAATTATGTATATTGAAATTGCATCAACAAGATTCGCGCTCACCGTGAACAATATTTTCTGGAATAAAGCATTCTCTCGGTAATTTTCCGTAGGGTTTTTGTTACTGTGACGGATAATGAGCGTACCGCGGTGAGCAGAAAACTATTGTTGTTTGCATTTTAAGATCATAAAAAGAGAAAATGCAATTTTCCAGACCGTGGAGGATTTTCAACCCTCATTGTATTATATATATATTTTTTTCTATTTTGACAACGCAAATGTAAATAAGTGTGTCAGTGAAATGAAATGAAATTTTAATTTTAAACTGAGTAAGCTATAATAAATATATAGATTTTAATTTAAGTGCAGTTTTATGTTTTGCGTTTAACGTTTTCTATAAAAATATTAGTCCCATGACACCGAGAACGAAAACAGCCAGCACCACACAAACTATTACTTTATTGGATCCAGTAGAGAGCATCTATGTGAAGATTAAGATTGTCGGAAGAGCAGTATAAAGCAGGTTATATTTCTACAGGGATTTACTAACAAAAAGGCATAAAACTAACTAGATTATTGTATCCGATCAGGAGTTGAGATGGGTATTAAACAAACGCAATTATACAATATTTTTATATATGACATGTACCATTAATAAATCCCGGACATCTATTGAACTATCAATTTAAAGCTCTGGAGGCGATGGCGTGTCGGATAGAACGAAGCGATTTAGCGCTAAACCGGACTGTGGCAGCAAGAAATGGCATAATGGCAGATCGAATCCCAAGTAATTTAATTAGTACGATCTTGTAACATCTAGATATTGCTAAGATAGCGCAAAAACGTCCCCGAGACGCATATACAAAATAACTAAAACTCATTATGTAACAAATTGTTATTTTTATAATATAAAAGCGTGTTCAAATTCTTGGAAACTTTTGAGAAATAACTCGTTTATTGCGTTGTTACAAACACCTTAATGAAACTAAGTGTGCGTTTAAAAGACATTATGGTGATTAAATTTTGTATATTTCAAGAGTTTTGTAATGAAGTACTTTACTCATAAATATTTATGTTTTAATATATTAAACAAAAATAAAATGTTAAACAATTAAATATTGAAGAGGACTTCATAAGAGCGAGCACAAGGAATTAATGAGGCCAAATTTATAGTTGTGTTATAAACAAAATATACGAGGAAGCTTTATGCGCCTTTATATAGGACTTCTTATTGATATGCATTAGTTGAAATACAGCGTAAACATTTTTACAAAATACCGACTGATACGATGTATCCTATGGGAGCTCCTATATAAACAGGATCGGATACCTCGGACGGACCACCGCAGACGGTTCATCGCATTGATATTCCGTCTGCGTTGCGTTTAATGCAATGCTATGCAATTCTTGGCAATCGTTTATAGTCGGATCGCAAATGCACCCACGAACCGGCCGATACTCTTGCGGTCAGCTGATAGATTATCATTGGGCATGTTTGCGGTGGTTCAGAAAATACACCGCAGACAGATTTGTACTTCGCGAGGATTAAATTATTTCGAGGATAAATAATTTGGATCGCCCGCAAAGCGCCAACAATTAGAGGCGTTAATTACTGACCCCCGCAGAAAGGTGGTCCAGTTTTTGTCCAGCGTAGAGAGAGGTTGCGGGATTAAGTATCAGCCATAAATCTTAAGCCGGTCATAAATAAAACAAAGCACCCGAATGTGCGAATGCTCTGCCTCTGCATCCCGTAGTGTAGTGTGGTCAGCTTCTTTTTTGCGCTTTAGGTACGCCGGTGCATTTATCATGAATAAAACATGGACGATACTTCCGCTATAACGAAATAAATATCTCTGCAAAAGTAATCTTTTAATGAAGAGAATGGATATCTTAAGAATAATATTTTTTATTTATTTACTATTTGACGATGGATGAATGGGATGACTGGAAAATATATGAGTTACTCTCATTATATTTTTATTACAAATATTATATAAATATAAATAGTATAAAAAAATATTCATTGGGAAAATGAATAAGAACCATCTATAGTGTTTGATCTGATATCCGATTAAAAAATATGTTCTTTTTTTAAATTAAGTAAAAAAATATTAGGGACCTCAAGTTTTTAATTTTTTTCGAATAGCTCTTTTAATGTAAATCCTATATGTCATAAACTTTTTGTATTTTTCTAAAAAAGTTTAAGGAATGAATATGATAAATAATCATTGTCGTTTATTGTCCGCAATTTCGAAAAATAAAATTAAAAAAACAACAATATTCGCTTTTGTTGCCATAGGCGCGATTATTTTTCTCGCTCGCATCCGGTACGATGTGCTAAGTGCGAATGAAACGTACTAGTGACAGGTGCCGCGAGAACCGACGGCGTGTCCTCAGTCTGCGGCGGGACATTATCGAGTGTGTGTCATTTACGCGTCATATTGATTAGTTAAAACATCTAAAATATCGACTAAATTATGAAGCACGTCATAATTACCGATTTTTATTCTTAGGATAATCCATTTTTTTTGAAAAGTCAAGATAATAATGAATGATTCATCAATGATGAATTTACTTGAAATGCTTGGGATCAATTTTCCATAGTAAATATTTCAGGTTTCAAGCCACCGTGACGGATCGGTCAAAGATGTGGGGTAATGAGTCTTTCACACAGAATTACTAACTTAACTCAATTGCGGTTAACATACATTATGAAAACAGATCATAGAAAATTATGGTTAAATTAATTAATGTTAGTATAATTTTATTAAGCTACGAACCAAATTATTCACATTATCACATTAGTTCAATTTAACTCTGTATACACAGTTAGCATATATACTTTTTTTGTTTTTGGTAAACATTGAATGTCCGGTATAGCGGTAAAATGAAGCACAGTAATATTTCTTTGGTTGTGCAGAAGCTGTCCCGGTTGTCGGGGCATTATAGCAATCCATTGCCAATTCTTGTCACTGTTTGTGCCTCATACCCAATACGGTCGGTCGCAGTGACGTTCGTAAGAAGCGACAAGATTGATTGATACGTTCCAGCGGGGTGGGAATATCTGACAGGTAATACTGGCAAAGACTATAATCGAATTTCACAAAATACAATACACAGGATGTTTTAACTAAAAACCATTCGGAATATTCCTGAAATCCTATCCCTATTTTATAGAGACCCCGATTACTTATGATAGAATCACCTTGTTGCGGCTTGGAACGTAATTTGTAAAGCAATTGCGGTAGGACGATATGACTGCGGTTGCGATCGGCAAATATTGTATTACTAACTTTGAATAACAACTTTATGGAGAAATAAAGGTAAACAAGACAGGAGCGAGCGTCATTTAATAGTTGGGACAAGACAAACGAAACTCGTGTGTACGCCTAAACCTAAAGGACCCAGCCACCCACTCGCTAATGAGAGTTGGAACTCTGCAAGTTTCAATAAATAATGTGTGGCCGCCACGTCCCCAACGAATGAGCCCAAAAGTGTCGACAGACGGTGTCTGTCGCCCAAAAAATAGAGAGAGTGCAGGGGGATCGAAAAGTCGCGAACCCCCCGTCATAACTGACAATAAATGAGAAAAGTTTCGGAATCACTTTCGGGCGGACGACATAAGGCATTATTATGAATTTTTCATTACTTTTTCGAATATAATTTTAGAAACACTCTATATGCGAAAGACGAAGTTTACATGTTCGTAGTTATGCGAATATTAAATTTGTCAGGGGACATAAATAACCTCCACACCCCGAAACAATGAAATTAATAAATAAGAAAAACCACGAGCCGAGATCATCTGGAACGAAAGTTTACAAAACACCTCAACTATGCAAAGCACAGTGGGCGTTGAGGTTAGAAAGGGCACCGTAATATACACAGCTTCGGTGTATTGTACGTGTATCCGTTTTGCCGGATATCTGCAAACATTTACAAACTATGGGTGCAGAAATCGACAGCGGGCACCGCGGCTGTTCGAATGACATTGACTAGCTGAGCTATCTGGCATCCATTCTCGTTTGTTTCGGGTATAAATTCCGAGTTCGTACTTCCTGATGGTGCGAAAGGGTTCGCCTCGCTTCCGGTTTCCACGTGTCGACTCTTCCCCCCGACACGTCCTTCCGCTTGGTTAACGTTTCAGCTGGAGTTCCACTCCAACTTGAGTTAAATCCGACCAACGGCCCGGGACGTTTATCTTCCTACTTTTTAAAGTGTCTACTCCGCCAGAGAGCGAAGGAGCACGTGCATTAAATTCAATGTAAGAACCGGCGGTACAAATGCAATTCTAAAAAAAAATTACACGAGTACCTGGCAAAAATCGGCCTGAACACTACGCCTCGCAGAATTCAAACAACAAAATGTAAACCAGGTTTTTGAATATGGCATATAAAAGCTACGTACGTATGTAATTCAAACGCGACAATTATATCTTTGTGGGGCGGATATGCATTTCCACGGGCAAAGATAAAATGCAAATGCAAAGAGAACGACTCTTGGGTTGTATCCTTTATTTTGTTCGCGGCTAGAAAAGCGACGCCCTGGTTGCGATTTGCGTTTTTTACACGCCTGTCTCAAAGAGTTAAAGAACACTTTAGGAGATGTGACGCTGTGAGAGAGAAAGAAAGAATGTCGGCAACGATAACAGGTGAAATGTATGCGCCACGCTATACACCTGAAATGGATAGAAAACCTCAAAAGGTCACACGTATGTACTCTAAAAATACGCAAACAATTTGAGTACGCGGAATTGTCACATTTATATGATCTCAAAGATAATATGACAAAACCCGTGAAGTTGGAAAGGGTTAAACGAGAATACGTCGCAAGTTTAAATGTCTCAGAATGTTTACTGATCTCTTGTATCCGGCAGGGATGTCAGAAGGCGGAGACCATGTCGACATTGTAGAACGTTTTCCGGATTTTTCAGTTTACCGTAATACTGCTGAAGCTAAAAGCTTTTCAGAATTATAAGCACACGTCTACGTACAAGGCCGAGAGTACATAAAGTTGGGGTTATATTAATGCGGCAGTTAAAATTTGGGTGTTCAATTTTTATGAAGCGTTTTATCGGCGGAATACGTATTGCAGATGTCAAAAGCGGACGAGAACTAATTGGGGATGAAGCCTGTCCAAAGTGTCACATTAAAATTTCATTAAAAAGCGAGTCGTTGACAGCGAATTTTAATTATTTATCAAATTTGGTTTTATGGCAAATTGCTTCAAGAATCGCAAACGATCGGACGGACACGGCCATTTTATTTGGCAAAAGGGGTCGGCATGCGGGGCGAGGAAAGGAGGCGCAGCATTACGCTAATTAAGCTTCTCCCAAAGGAGACGTTCCTCTCGCCTACCTTCGCAAATTTGAAAAGTTTCCAGTCATTAATATAACGTCCACTTGAAGGTGTCCTGCATACGGTTTTGGCGAGACCTCGGATAATACGAGTTTCAACACTAACACTACGATACGATACGTGCATTGGAGTAATAGGGAAAACTCGGTTAGTTCCGGATATTTCCGCTGCAAGCAATTATAACCGTAATTTTATAAATCGTAAATTTGAGCATAAATTATAATTTATATAATAAAACAAAACGAGGATGATATTATCGAGTTAAATAATATTAATTTGCCGTCAAGCGTATTTGATGACACTTGGACAAAGAGACGAGTGTAAAAAAAATACCGAGTGCCCAAAGAACAAAGAGCGGGAAACCCAAGAGAAAACATTTCCCAATGTGTTCCCGGGACATTTTGACAAAAGACTGCCGGGAAGTATAAGTTAAATTAAAGTAATTAACTCGCCTCTCTACAAAACGCTATTCGAGTGCAATAACAACTTTTGATCTCATTTTTCACGAGATGAAGTTTGGAAAAATTGTTAGAGTGAGAAGGAGGTGGGGCAACGAAAACTTTTCTCGAAACTGGAACCAATTAATAAATACACAAAACAATGATATTTTCATAGGCGTTGTAAACAGTCGGGAAAACAAACATGTCGGAGAGTAATGGGTAACAGTTTTCCGGCGTTACGAGCCATTTACGACGCGAGCGTTCAAATATTGAGCTATTAACGAACGCGTTTGCGATGACGCGTACTTTGTCATAAAATCTAAATATGAAGCTTGCACAAATATATCGATCTATTATTAAAATAAATCCAGACTGCACGTAATTAAGATTATTTTTGATAAAATAAATATATACACTCAACTCATTTTTTAAACGGTTTTGAAATATCACCGTCAACTAAAACAAATACTATTTTATTACACGAATAATTTGTTTTAACACGATTCTTAGAAGCAAAGTCTTAACCAAGAACGAGCTTTAAAATTCAAACGGGACCTCTAGATTTGTATAGTTGAATATCAAGAAAAATAGGAGGAAAAAAAGGATATTAGAAAATTTCGTTGTTTTTGGGAAGGCAAAGACTATTTTGTATGAATTTCAAACCTCGTATAACACGGATATGTATTACACGACTTTTTGTGAAACCATACGACCGTGTTGTATGAGGCCAAAGTGTATTTAATGTAAATTATTTATTGAGTTTTCATTATTAGCTTTATTACATATTACAGATTATATATTTATACCACAATGATTTAATTTAAAAAAATAACAATTTTAATTTTAGGGAACCAATTTTCTATTTTCTATTATTACTCTCCCTCTTAACATGGTTGTTGGTGAAACGTATCTTCCGTGTAAAAAAAATGCTGAGTGTATATATATAGAAAGACGTATTGGGCAAGCACAAATATAACTGCAGGACTTATACGACAAGAATTGTTTGCCGAAGAAATGTAGCGCGAGTTAGAATCTCGGATCTGGGATTCGGGGGATAAACAACGGGACAAGTGAAAAGTAATACGGGGGACACAGGCAGTGGCGTTAATTTATGACAGCGCCAAACTATGTACAAAATCTTAAAGCGACCGCATTCATCCCCGCGATGCTGCGGAGATATCCCGGGAATTCGTCAAGCTCCTGCCCCGAAATGGCGGAGAGCCCGGAGAATTTGTCCCGGCGAAGAATTCACTTTGTTCCACGGAATATGATGCGGTTATCGTGCCGCTGTCACAATAGGGATTTAAAGCAGGACACTGTTTATGCGACGCATACGCGGCCCCGCACAAATGACGTATGAATTTTTAACGGCGGATCGTAAACATTTTTGATGGCACTTCTTTTATATGCGTTTTGTTTATAACGACATTAAACGTCGGGCCCAAATACGAAATTGCCGGCAAATTATATCATTTTTAATATTTCCGCGAAATTGCAATGGTACAGGTTACGTTGCAATGATTAAAATCACAACTGCGTAAAATGTAAACAAATTATCTTACACGTATAATATAATACGATATGAGATAAGACGTTGCGTAACACTGTTCTAAATATAATTTTTATTTAATTATGTAAAGCTCTGAAAACGATCTGCACGTCAGGAAGCTGACAGAATGCGAATAAGTCTCACTCAATTATCTGACAGCGGAGATGTGCATCGAATACGGTGATCAAGTGTTTTAAGCGGATTTATCGAGGTGTGAATTTGAGCACAGAATAAAAACAAAAAGTCGCAGAGGGGTTTTCAAAGGGATTCCGGAAGCAGTTGTCGATTGTTATATAATAGAAGCGTCTTGGTGGCGGCGAAGCGGCTAACGCCGCCGTCGACAAATGAACCCGAGCGCCGTTTTGTCGCTCGGATTGTTCGCCAAAACAAACACGGGGACCGCCGATCAGACGTGACAAATCCCGGAGGTTTTTCAGCTGAAAAGACCCAGAACCCCTCGGCTACATGCTCTAGATACCGGGCGCGCTAGCAAACACTCGACAGGTAAAAAGTCAGATGTGAATGTGCCCTCCTTTCTTACGATGAATAATATAAGGCTGGCGGTTCTTCCGTAACAAACTTACATGGAAAACATTTATGGCGAACTGTATGTTTATTATACTACGATACATATATACTTTTGAAGATATTATTATAACATTTGCTTTATGTTATAAACACGAATTATCTGATATTACCATAATATGTAAATATAATGTTATAGAGTCAAGTTCAGTGTGATTTATTATCTTAGTGATATGGAGAATTCTATTCCAAGTGAGATAACTAGTTTACTATTCAATTACTACGGTTCGATAATAATTTTCTGGGTCCGTTAGCAGAGTCCCAACAATGGCGACGGATATTGCACTTAGCGCCAGCTGCAGATTAGCCCTCCCTCGATGATAAGGCTAGCTGCACTCTGAACCACTAATTCCTTCAAATGTATTCTAAGATGACCGAGCGTAATTAGAGCATAGTCTGGGCGCACTGGTGAATGTAATCCGGATTATTGAAATCGGAGTCAAATTTATCAAGAAATTAATATATATATTATATAATTTCGAACGACGCGTTCGTTTGAATATTTTTTTCGCTAACAATTGCACGACAAGTATGTAGGACAGAGCTATTGTGTCCAGGTTTGACAGTATTCAAGCGTAAAAGGTAGCGGAATGATATGCCAAAGCCGAGAGGACGGGAGGTGAGAGATAAACGAATCGCAACCTGATGACAATGGGCCGCGGCCACAAAGAGATTTCAATATTTAAAATTACTGATATTTTTCAGGTCGACTTTCAAAAAAATTTCATTCAGCGCACTCGGAATATATAGAAAATACACCGACACAAATTTCAATTGAAAGCGACCGACATTATTAATGCTGAAAATTGACTTGAAAAAATTGTTCCGGAGATCTGAAAGAATATCCAAATGAAAAATAAATACGACAAATATATACTGAAAATATTAATATTAATAATATTTAATTATATACATAAAAAAATACATTATTATCATCATCGTTCGTATTGTATATTCAAATAAATAAAGTATATATCCTTTAACCGACAAAGAAATTTACATAATTATGTCCCATGTGCGAAAAATTTATCAAAGAATTTCTCATGAATTGAATAAACATTCCGGTGTGATAATATCGGTTAAAGGGCTAAAAATCACCGATATAGTTACCAAACTTCGATATATATCACAATGTTCAAAATATTTTATAAAATGACACCTCGCCTTTGTTTTAATAATAACATAAATTCAATGATATGTCAGTATAATATTTATTTAAATTAAAACTTATGCTGTTAAATTGCGTTCTGCAGAATCAGCGTAAGAGGGTTCTTATTATATAGCAATACACGTGTTATAGATAGAATAATAAACCAAACGTTCACAATTAGAATTAATTCAGTTCAGTGGATTCACTCCGCTGTTCGCCAGCGGTAAGAGTAATCTTTTTCTATGCTTGAAAATCTACTGAGAAATGTAGTCAGTAGTATTCAACGAGAATATCGAGGATCAACTCAGGGATGTTAAACCATTCCAATAAAAATATGAATAAAATTTATAATTATATTAAGAGCAATAAGTAATTCTCAAACATTATGAATTTATTTATGAACGAATTTATTATTATTCTGGACGAGTATATCAATAATTATTATCAATATGTATGAATAGATTTGTTCAGACGAATTAGAGAGAATATAAATAAATTATTGGGAATCGTGAACGGCGTTGACAAATCCTGAACGTATCCAGGATAACTCGTCTGGACACACTGTCAATTGCCATTGTGGTTTGTGCCCGTGCTCCGAGTAATTCTAGAAAAGAGGAGGATAATTATTTTACGAGGCGAATGCAAGGCGAAAATAAAATAGCGTCGCAATTCAAAATACAATGTCAGAGTTCGTATATTTTACAATAAAAACGTTATTTTGCATCGCGAAAAATTCAATTCGCATATGAATGAATGACACTTGATTTTTCCAGTCGAAAGAATGATAATTTGCGTGACGATCGAGCCGAAAGTAATGTATTACGGCTGAAAATTTCAATACAGGTTAAATTTTTTCACGTAGAAAAAAGGTGCGTACCAAATCGAACGATATAATATGACGCGGCCTTTATGTCGCGCGAGCAATCGGTGCGTTAAGCGAAAACCGTGTCGGGAGTATGTGCCAGTTGATAAATTATAAAAATTTACAAGTTAACCTTTGGCACGACCATTATAAAATGTATATTTTACGGCGGCGTTTGCTTAGTTTATGTGACGTGAACATAACACAAATTACATAGATTTTACAGGTGTTTTCGGCATGATAAAAATGATAAACATGAACGCGAAGGAGCGCGATACATTGCGCAAACGTGTGGTATCGCCGTGGGCCAGCACTATTCGGCTAACGCGATTACAACTTTGTCAACTGATATCAATTTGTTGTTTTAGCTGATTAAAATCTGTCGATGGCTACCAATTTTCTGAGGAAAGTGATTGTCATCGCCGGCTTACGAGCACAAAATTAGCAAATTCCCGGGCAAAGAGAGGAGCATATGCGGATTAGCTCACCGAAACTTTGAACCTTAAGTAGGTATTGTACAGAGGTGAGCCACTAGATAGACTCGCGTCAACTCATCAAAATAACGTGTGAAGTTTGCGCGAGATGATTGATGAGCGAAGTGATGATACATAATAAAGCTTTATTTAGTAAACGTAAAATGGAAGACCGATAACCCGGATGGATTTAAAGCACGTCACATGCTTTCTAAAGATTTTCCTTTTAAAAAATATACAATTACGCAAAATATATACGCCCAAGTCTAAAAGATGCAAAATGAAAAGAACTTGTTTTTCACGTGTAACGGTTTTCATAGTTGAAAGAATATGCACTCGACTTGTTTTTTTACGTTTTGAAATTACATGATCAACTAAAAATAAAATTATATGTTCTAAAACGATTCCCAGAAACAAAATATTTAAACACTCATCTTTCGATTTGAGCGGTGGATAAGTTCCATGAAAAAGTCGTGTAAATGAATACCGCGTAAAAAGACCCAATAAGAGTTAATACAAAATGTAGGGATGCGTTCTAAAAATATCCATGATACTCAAGTAATATAATTGATTATTATTATAAAAATAATTGGGGTCGTCACCCAACCTTTCTTATTAGCCCTTAAATGTACAGGAATATATTCCATGTGGAATTCTAGGAAACAACCCATCAAAGAGACCCATCAACCCATCAACCCATCTTGTCTAGAGAGCTTAGGTGATTAGCAATGGTCTCATAATTCGATCACCAGATGCATAGAACTCATTAATATCTTGACTTGAAATGCTTGGGGTATATTTTCCACTGTAAATAGACCACTTCGGACGTTGCGGTTGGTTTCGAGTCGCCGTGACGGATAGGTTAAACACCTTGTCAGTTGTATATACAATTTCATCAATTATTTACAACATTTTTTTTTAATTTACTCAATAACAATAAAGAATTGTTTTAATTCACGAGGACTAGCAGCATTTTCTTATCTATGATCTTAACCTAGAACGAGCTCTAAAATACCAACGAGACCTGAAGATTTGTATGGCTGGATATTAAGAAATGTATAAACAACTTGTGAAACGAAAATTACAGAAGTGTATAACAGGTTTCCAAATAATAAGAAATTCAACAACACAGAACAGTAATAACAAACAAAAAGCTTCCTTCAATTCTAACACATTAGACGGGTCGTTCGTATTATTATGTTCTTAATTAAAATACATATGCACGAATAATATTTGTATAGATTATTTATTGGGTTTTCGTTACCATCCTTTTACACAATTTTCTATACTATCAATGTTATTTTTTTAAAATAACACGGATGTTTTAATTTAGGAAACCAATCTTGAATTATTATATATCACACGGTTATTAGTGGAACGTATCTACCGTGTAAAAAAGAGTCGAGTGTGTTCATAAATATATGGTTTGACATGTCATTAATAGGCAGATTTGCATATCAAAGCAATATACGTAAGCATAATAGTTGCTTTTCGAAATAATACTGAATTTAAGGTAAAAATGGTTATTTAAAAAGTTTTTTGGTCAGCAGACAGACTGTGATTTATTTGGGTCACACGTTTCATGAAAAAAAATGGCGGTGACCCACATCAAAACTTTATTAATAGGAGTACTAACATTCAAAACGGAAATTCGTACAGATTTGATTCGTTTGTATGTATGTATATATAAGGGGCTGCAGTCGGGTCGCCACACCGCATAGGTGAAATACTTGACTCTGTGTATCGTCTAAGCTGCTTAAAGGATTACCAGCTTTGTAATCTTCAGCGTGGAAGCTATGTTGATATTTACCAACAACGTTATATACTATTCCGTAAGTTTATCCTACAAAACTGCGCTTTTTTAACGTTATACGCTCCATTTCCGTGGATATTGGACGATGAATAGCTTAGAAGTTAGCATATCATTTGTATTAACATATTTAAAAAAGCGTTTATCTATAGATTCAATGCAGTTAGCAGAACTGCGACAAATGATGATCAAAAATATTAATTAAAATTTTATATAATATGTTATATGAACGTATGAAATTGACATACACAAATCGAGCGTACTTAATTGGAAGAATAGTGACGCAATAAAAAAACGCGACACGATGAAAACGTGTTCATTTGACCCGTAGCCAATTTCGGCTGTCAAAATTTGACGCAAAAATTTTCACAGTGCGATTCAGGTTGCGAATTGAATTTTCATTTAAAAAAATGTAATGAAAGCCTCTGGAAAATTTTCGAAGTCCTACAGCGAATCGATCACGAATTATATCCGAATTAGACATTTAAACATTCTCCGTGTAATTTACGACGGATAATTATCATTCCGAACGATTCCTTAAGATCAATAATGCGGTGATTGAAACGGCAATTCGGAATCCTTATTAAAAAATACCTGGTGCAAGAATTCAAAGATGCTACCGCTGTATAGGCGGTGGAGAATAACACTATTGCGATATTTATAAACGCATTAAGGCCCCGAGAGGTCAATGGATGTATGGAATAAGAAAACTTTTCCAGCAAGGGGTTAATCACTGAAGTAATTAAAGTGAAACGTGGAGAAAGATTCGAGTCTAATTGCCGTTCTTCTGCAGAATTTATTGCTAAATAAAAATAATACGGAAAATATTATGATTTGATTGATGATGCAGATTATTCATGAACTTATCAAGTTTAATTTTAATATAAATACTCTAAGCGTTAATCATGAAAATGCGTTTATTATATATCCCACGCTTGAAATACAATAAAATTGACGTAAAGCTGCATTTTTCACGAATAAAACGTTTAAAATCAAGTTCATGTTATTGTTCTACACCTACACGGATTTAGATTTATGATGGCTTGCATAAAGGTCAAATAGCAAAATCTAGCGAAGAGTGTGTGGGAGAATGATTTTTTTTTGTTTCGATTTTTAAAGGTATTCGAATTAAATTATTTTATTTATTTCACCGGTTACGTATAATTGGATACGCTTGTGGAACATGTTATTAAACAGTAGAACCTAAAAAGAGCATCATTAACCACGTCCAAATCTGTCTTCAAAATTACCATGTAATGACACGCGTCATACATGGACTGCGGCAACATCACGAACGTCGAAAAAAAAATGTAAATTGCCGAAAAATCACGTGAGTCAGGAAGAATTAAGTCTAGACGACCGCTGTAAAAAAAAAATGAAAATATTTACATAATTCGTCCCGAATTTGTGACCCGTGACGTGTCGATGTGGCCCCACGCACCCTCCCGGGCCCGGTTCGATACGGGTCCCGGAACCGCGGTTCGGGACGGGCATAATTCAAGTGTGCCCACGGTCGAAACCGAAGCCCGGGGCGGACTATCGCACTTGAGGGCGGCTGATATATTTAAGCCGCGGTTAACGCAATACGAAAAACGTTCCGCTCTGAACTTTTTGTAAGTTATCACATTCCGCGGCGAACTAACGACGGCCATATTTAAACAGGAACTGTCTCGACAACTGCGCGAGTAACGAACCACTTACATCACTCGTGATTTACTAGAAGACGCCGGATTACGCGCGTTTCTAGACAAAGAACGAGAGCGGTATCACGACGTGAAGCAAAAATCGAATGAAATATATTATTTCATTAAAAGGTTATAAAAATACGTAAACGCGTATAACGAAAGAGAGCGAATCGAGAAATGTTACATGTTTCAGACGTATATAATCTGTAAAAAAAATTTGATGAAAATGTATTTTTAATAAAATATATGTAAACTGTTAAATTCAACAGTTTACATATATTTTATCTCATCATATTTTTTTCTACAGATAATATACGTGGCCATAATCATTATAAATTAGAAAATCATTAATATCATCAGATTCATATCCAGCAGCAGAATTTTCTGGAGTCAAGTTTAACCGTATTCAATTTTATGGTAGTAGTAAGTAAATTAGAAAGCATATATTTTTCATTGGGATTTTTAAAAGTAATAGATTTGTTTGTTTCTGGGTCAAAGCACATGTTAAACCAATGTGAAAATGCTGCAGCAATTATTTAGGCATTTTATTGGCCATTCAATGAGCCGGAATATTGTCATATTTTTACTTTTCATTGCACGAGGTTAAATCTTTCAATTAGTTAACCTAGTCGTGCCGATGAGGTTTATTAGGGACCCCAAGTTTTTGATTTTTCTCGAGAAACCCTCTTCATATTATTCCTACATGTCATAACTTTTTGTATTTGTCTGATAAAGTCTAATGAATAAATATTATAAATAATCGAATAGAAAATAAAAAAACAACAATATTCGGTGCTGTTGTCTTTTGCTTTTTGCTCGCTCGCATCCGGTACGATGTGTCGAGTGACACGTCGAGTGAGCGAGAGCTCAGTCTGCAGCGAGACATCGCCGAGAGCGTCGTCAATTACGCGTCATATTGATTAGTTAAAAAATCCAAAATATCGACCAAATTATGAAGTTTATCATGAATAACTATTAATATTCTTAGAATCCATCATTTAAAAAAAATAAAGATTTTGATGAAGAATTCATCAGACTGCGCTAACGCGAAAACTTGCCAAACGAGCAAAGGGCATCAAAGGACGAATGCATTGATTTTGAGTCAGATTTTTTCCAAAATCGATTTGCGTGTTATATTTTGTTGTCAACTAAAGGGCCAACATTCGACAAACCAATAGCCACCAAATTTTGAATTTGAAAATTTAGCGTTTTGTAGAACACAGCGCTCTAGAAGAGAGCACTGTAATAGGGATTGTCGTACAAATGTGCTCTAAGCTATGGGCTCTATACCACGGAGCGTTATAAGATGGTTTACTGTATATACAATATAAAATCTCAGTTTGATATCGGTTCTTATAAGACGTATCATCTAACCCCTAGTGTCGATGAGTTCAGCTGTGTTCACACGGTGTATCCGATCTACAAGATCGTCCCACATATTCGGAATACAAAATAAATTGTGGAGCATTTCTGGCGATGTTGAATATGTTACATGTATCGTCCGAAATCGTTTGTCAGTCTGGTTCAGCAACGGTCCGTAAAATCAAAACGGTACCTGTTGCCCTAGCGTCAATTAAGAAGTTTGCGAGCAAATGCACACGGAACCGCACCAGCTCAACAGGTAAACAGCAACGGAAGTAAAAAACGAAACTTCACACAGCGAGACGTTTTTAAGAGGTGTTTCAGCATCAAAGTTTGAGAAGTGTAGAGCTGCTACTAATGACGGCGACACACACTTGACCGCCTAATAGAAGGCGCCGAACCCTTCCACTTCCACAAAACATTCGGAAGGGAGTGCCGTTACCGCGTCCACCCACGTGCCACCGGAGAGAGAGTGATGAATGTGTATCCGACCCGAAACCACTGTACTTCCCACCTATGCAGGGGATAATGGTGCATAATGCAGAATGTTTGGGGATACGCCGTACGCATTTATCATTACGTTAAATTACCCGGCTTTTATTGCCGTCCGGATAATAAAACTGCTTCAGACGGAAAATCGATAGTTTCATTACACGCGATTAAAAAATTATCACATAACATAACGCAGAGGGGAAAATGCATATCGTACCATGTTAAAATACTAGGTTCAAATAAATTATTGTTTAAAAAAAGAAGTGCGGCTTCGATGAAGCAAGAAAATGGAGCATTCGTGACCCACGATCTGATACATGATTAAATATATAAAAACAATATTTGTGATGATATCACGGAATAAAAAATGCTTTATATCGAAATTTAATCCGAGTAACATTTATCTATAAAAGAATTCAAAGCCTAATTATCGAGCGATTAAACAAAAACTTGACTAATTTCTGTGGTTGATGCCAGTTGATTGATGCAAGGCTCGACTGAATAACGCATAAAAGAACACGCAACACGCGCATTTTCAAAAGTATACACAATTTCATACAAATGGTTAAAAGTAGCGATGCATTTATCATTTGCGTGATGGTGTAATAGAAATAAAAATTTTACGTCCTCTGATAATAAAAAAGGGGGGCATAATATTTTGATAATAACGTAAGGGGGCTTAGCCCGTTGCGTTTTAATTTATATCTTAATTAAATAATAATAAAAAAATAAAGACATTAGTTTCATTAAATATATATGTAAATGTGATGAAGTCGACGGAGATTTAGAAACGTCTATAGTTCTGGATTTTGGAAATGTCGGCGAACGTAATCCGGGCGCGGAGAGGGCGTAAACTCCGACGCCGTAACATTTATTTACAACTCGTTTAACTTTAATTAAAACATCGTTCTGCGCAAACATCCAAGGCGCAAATCCCAGCTGCGTTTCGGCGGGCAGACGTCCGCCGCCATGACGGATGCGAGAATGATGGCGGCCCTAAGCCACGGCAAACGGCCAAACTTTCGCGCAAAAACAAACGCCGGAAACACGTGGAAAATTAAAAGATAAGTGAAAGAGGAGTCGGCAAATATCAAAACTATATAATTCAAGTTGTACGTTTTAAATCTCACGTAAATTATTATATAAAAATTAAAATTAAACCGATTTTTCTCTCTCTATTCTTTTCATTTGATCTGGATCTGGAAAGGATCTCTGGACCCAATTTCATAGATTGAAAAGGGAGAAGTGAATAATGGAAAATATTAATATCCTAATACCGTATATTTATCAATTCTATATCAATGGAAATAATAATTGGATTACCAAAGCCCTCGATATATATATTTTTTTAATTAATTTTATACGTATCTACAGTTTATATAAATATAGGTGTGTCCTGTGACAGTCATAGCTTTCCTAATATGGACATGGATTTATGTAATGATAAGAAAAACGCCAAAATATCCAAGCACTAAAGAAAAATCTGTAACATATTATTATGATTTAATTATCTAATTATATACAGCCATCTATCACATCCACGTTTCCGCCACAATAACAACCCTTCCCGATCTGTTTGTTCAAAGGGAGACCGTCTCTCTAGCTGCTCATTTGTTATTGATCAGGGCTACTCAATTGGAATGAGCGATACCTTTGATTGTTTGCATTCAATGGAATGTTCAATAGATCGACCACAATAACCATGATTACTGCACACGTTTCTGTGTTTGCATATCGAATTGTGTGTCGCACAAATTGTCGTATCGCACAGCGTGACTTGACTAGCCCTGCACTGCACTTAACATTTGTTTTTATCATCGCCGTGTACGTATAGCGATATATTCAAGCTCTGCGGAGTAACCCCTCTTTTCTTTCATTAGGGTTGTCAGGGGGGGTGAGAACCAGGTGTGTACCCTTCGTCAGAGCATACACCTTACACTAGGAATTATCCGCATTTTTTTCAATGGATGTAATGGCAGAGCTCTACGCTGGGGTGAACATATACACCTCTACCATCTTGAAGGTCGGAAAAAAAATCAGATCAATAGCGAAAATGGTGTTTCGTTTTAAATTCAAGCGTGATTTGTACTAATGAAGATATTTTATTCAATCGCTACATAATTTGCTCATTTGGGAAAATTTATTCTTAAAAATATATGTAAATCGTGACCAAGCGCCATTAGAAAAAAAAGGTGATGAATTACATTTATGAACGATCATCGTCGAAAATTTTTCAATGCTCAATTACTTACATTGAAGTTGTAAAAAACGAGAGAAATAAATTTCTACAAATTTTCCGTATAATAATTTCAGATTGTTGCCAATGCCGAGAATCAAAAAGCGCCTTAATTTCGGTGCGTATCGAACAAAGTTCAGGACCGCAATCATTTTTCAATTTCTGAAGTATCAAAACTGGTTAAACACACACTTCACATGCACGCAACGATAAACCAAACGCGTGTACGAATTCAGTCCAATTACAGAGACATAAAATTGGCGCGAGGATACGCGTGCACGTAAAACCATTAATGATGATGAATTATGCGAACTGCGGTTCTGATTAATTGCTTAATTAAGCGATCATACAAACGATAAGGAATCGTTTTGTGCCCGGAGGATTTCGGCCCACCCGCAAGATTACCGAAGACATAAACCCGTGCACATTACCTAGAGTAAAATATAGAACCGTCATTAATAAATAGACTTTCATCACTTATAGTGGCTGTTAATGAGGGCCTGTGAAATGCTACAACCAATCAATTACATTTGAAAGTTTTTTTAGGCCATCGATATCGTTAAGTCTACACCTACACGGTGTCCAGAGCTATGCGTGTTATCATCTTTTTTTTATTATTTATAAACAGCATCCAAACGCAGGACTGGGCCCTTATACGGGGTTTACTAGTTAAATTGGTCAAATACCTGACCCGCCTACGTTGAATGTAACACGCGAGAAGAGTTCTAGTATGTAAATGCCACAAAAAAATGTCGCCGGCGTGTAAAAGAGCAGGTAAGCATCGGGGCATATGAAAATATTTTTGTTTAGAAACCATCGGAATCCATATTAACAATTAGACATGTAAATTGATTGTCGACAATTATACGTGAAGGCATTTTAAACGCGTTTAAACCATAATGGAAGTGTGTGTTTTAGAAATGTTGAAGATGAGTGATGAGAGAGGTTTCGAAACGTTCATTCAAACAAAGAAATGATGTATTGTCGTAAAATAACACTTTTATGCTCAATGATAAATAATATTGAATAGCGCGATTGGCAAACGGTGAATGGACAGAGCTATGCAGAGGTTAAGAGCATTGGAAATTTATTTAACCTTCCATGTACATTTATTTGATGGCATCATATTGATATTGACGTAGAATTCATAATTTCGATATCGTCATACTAGGTGGTTCCATGACCCTTTGAAAACATCGGTAAATATGCCGTATCAACACAATCGATACATCCGACGATTACGCGTTAAATTTACTGGGGAATAATCATTTTTTTATTACGGAGTGTTTAAATCTTGAACACGGCTTATCAGATCTTATGAGGATCGGTGAATGTAAAGCGGGATTAGAATCGCTGAGCCGGATAAACAGTCCACGGCACAATACAAACACGCGAGCTTTGGTACGTGATACGGAGATTTTTTCCGGCACTCATATAAGAGCTTGTAAGTAAATTGTTCGCGGTCTCAATAATGATATCATCTGCCGGCTGAGTTTGACGCAAGGCGATCAGGGATCGCCGAGCAAGTTTGGTTCTTAATCGCAAGAGTTGACGAGCGGGAATCCCGTCCGGGTCCAGCGAGAGCGGCCGCCATGGCGGGATCAAAGGTTTCGTGTGCCTCGTATGAATTAAATGACTACACGGTCACTACAAACGACACAGAACGGCGTGAGAGATTAATGTCGACATGGAGACAATCGAACGAGAAACGGGCACGACAATTTAATGCGGCATTGAAAAAGCTCGTGTCGCACGACGCAGGAGGTCGCAAGTTTTTGCCGGAAGACCTCAATCTTGAAAATTCAAAATGGCGAGACATCTGCCCCTGTTACGCCATATACTTAACCAAAGATTATATACGAATTTTCCGGACCGTCGCCACATTTTCATGACATTGCGCTATAAATCGTGCATGTATTTATACATAGAGGCTTGTTATTAGGATGCAACATTCAACGGGTTAAATACGCATACACACGTAGAAAAGCAAACAAAATACGTTAAAACTGAGACGTCTAAAAAATGGAATGGTAGCGTGACTCCAGCTATTTATCATGCATGTCTAAAATCACAATGATATCACGCTGATATTCAAACGTAAGTATGAAAAACGAGATGTATCAATCATGTCAATTGTAAACATTTTTGTTTGCATTCAAAATCTAGTTAACAAACAAAACGACATGCAATAGCAACGCATATTATCGATTCATTACGTATATATTAATACGATATTATGCGAGTAGCTAGCCAGCTTTGTATACGAAAGGTTTTCAACCTTTTGTAGTAGTCCTTTAATGGCATTCAGTGTAAAGGTCAACGAAAATAATAAAAGCGCCCGCGAACAATTCGGGAAATAAAATATCGACCAATAAAAACAAGTAAGATAATGATGATATCCCAAAGATTTGTCGAATAAAATCAACATAAATTTTGCGCGAAACAATGGGGATCGTATTATTTCGCACGGACCGTTAAAAATTATAACATAATTTTTTTGCATTATTTATGATTCGCACAACGGTAAACGTAGTGTCAAAATGTACGAATGTAACCCATTGCGGCTAACGGAATACGTTAAAAAATGGTACACGCCAAACATTTTCAAATTATAAAAGCATTATAATAAAAATTGCATATTAAACCGGGCGGACAACACGGCACTGTCACGGTGACACAGTACGGCATTCAATAGAAAATAATTATCATTTTCGAATTATAATATGCAGATCGATCGCAGAGTCATTGCTCACACTGCTTTCGATGAATAATTTATTAAACGATTATTGAAATTATTGCCGTCCACGCACGGACCGACACCACGTGTTTGATCAGCTGAAATGTGCCAAATATAAAATCGATGGCTCGATCGAATCGATATTCAACAGTCATCATCGACGGATAACATCTCTAGCGTATATATTGTGATTTAGACGCGAAAGGAAGACCGGATCCGCACATTTCATTCATAAATGCGTATTTGATATTTTTGAATGAACGCACACGTCACATCCCCGCAGTGGATGGCTGCGTTAAATTCAAAATAAATGCGAAACGTAAACACGACACAATCTATCACTGAACACAACACCGGTTCCGATGCACTTATTGGCACGCGCGTTTCATTCCGCGACGAGACGTCGGACGGCTCGTCTGAAGCGTCCGATCGAGTGGCATTGGACGGCGAGGAGTACCGCGAAGAGGTGAAGATTTGTCTCCAGAAGAATAACAAAAACACGTTGCTTCGGCTGGTGGAACAGACCGGTACTAAAGAGCACGCTGCACGCTCGACATGTTTGCCACCTCGCCCCACGCCCCCTAGAGGCCGCGACACACGCACTGCCGGCGCACACATACACACACCCACACAAGCGGAGGGGACACGTGAGGACGGACAGGGGGACAATAACAGTCCACGTGGGTCAATTATAGTGTGTGGCGTACCGGAGCACACCCACCTCGTCATATCCATCAAAAGTCAATTAACCGCGATAAAACCGCAATAAGGCAGATTAAGACTTCCAGGTGCACGTTTAATCAATTCCGAATCAAATGAAATTAAAAATTAAATAAAAATATATATATAAATATACACCTTGGCCTCGTATAACACAGGTTTATACAGCACGGTTGATGATTATAAAAAACGATTAAAAAAAATAACCAATAAAAACAAGAATAGGAAAGATGAAAAGGACTCTTATGATATGGATAAAAGTCTGCAATGACAAAAACATTATTCAAAAGAGAGCACTAAACATGTATGATAATTTAAAAAGAACTGACTAATCATCACGTGAAATCAATGACAATTTTTCTGCTAGTAGAGGATGATTTATTTGCCGAAATTATAAACACTCACAACCGATCTCGAAAAAGGATATTATTTTGGAACGCAAAGACTATTTTTGTACTAATTTCATACCTCGTTTAACACGAATTTTTGTGGAATTATTTGATCGTGTTATACGAAGCCAAGGTGTATAATGCGTTAGAAATTCGAAAGGTTATCCCCTCGGGCGCTATCGTATCTGATATTTATTAGGTAGATGACCCTGAAAATTTTCTATTAAATTTCTAGAATGTCTTACGCGTACACAAGGATCCAAATCTAGTCCGTGGCTATGGATATTATAAGACTTCTTTCAAATAAATAGGATTTCGTTACAATCATTGATGAATCACTTGTCTCGGCCGGATAATGCCGTCGTTTTTTTTCACAGCGTCGTGGAAAATGTAAATGTTTCCGTAAATTGATCACAAGCTCTCGTCGTGAAAAATGAGTAAATTTTCCACACTAGACGATCTAGAGGGTGAGGGGCGGGGGTAAGGATAAATGAGGGCGGATTTCGCGCCAAAAGTGAAAGAGTGAGGAAAAGTGTGCGCAAGTAGGGATCGTGGGGGCGTTTGATGTCAGACTATTGTCAGTCCATTTAGTGTAATGACTAGGAGCGAGGGGGGAGCATGACGATGATAATGGCAGACAAGAGTGAGCTTTTTTAAATATGTTACTGAAAGGCCCGCGGGGTTATGATGCCGCGTGACTATCGAATTCCGGATTATTTAAACAAAAAAATATGATCTCAGTAATATTCGCCGCATTCTAAGAATACACGTCGCGGCGTTGGTCGCAAATTTCCGAGAATATTGGCAGTAATTCGACGGCCGAGCACATTTCGATGGCAATGGACAAAAATATTTGACGGCGATGGATGGAATAACCCCCGCATTACGAATAACAACACAAAAGCCGAACAGGTTTCGGTTGGTTTAACAAAGTGATTATTTAATTGAGCACTGGCAATAGTATGCGCGACTGATTGATCGCCGTCTGTGTTCGGTAGGCACGTACCCGGGTCAAATGTAAACGTTTACATAACCGCAATTATTGATGGATTTATGAAGTGTTGATGCCATGGAACGATGCATAATGTCACGAAGACATGGGAACATTCTACGCCTTTCAATATAAAAGTTATTGCACTCTGCTTAATTCGCGCGTTATATATATGTGCATCATTTGCTTTTGAAATGCATTCAATACTATGAATTTTTTAACACGGCTCCGTCTCGCAATGTATTATTCAAGCAGACCGGCATTATCCATTTCAAGTTCTCGAGAGATTTATTACTGAAGAAACGGCGGAGAAACCGAGATTGAAATATAAATCGAACATTTTCCGAGAAAAATTATAACATAAAACAAAAGATAATTCATGCATTATTATGGAGGGCCGTATGAAAAGTTAAATCGTTCATTTAAATTATATCGTATCCAGTCCCGGCACGTGTAATCCGCAATAAATAATAACTCAAGATTAGCCAAGAGACTTTGACAAGGGCCAAGATCAGGGGTGAGGACGTAGGCGAGATTCAGGGCTGCCAAACCGATCGATTTATACACATTTAAAAAATAAATGTACGCGGACACGTACCGAGTACCGCACTTTTATCCGATACGAAACCAGTAATGGGATGTACCATAAATGGTAGTAGCCCGATTATGTTCGTACTGTTATCCGGGTATTGGAGACCTTGATCGATATTGAATATTTTTTTCGGATACAAATATTAATTTAATTATGTTCGAATACGCGAGTATAATTAAATAAGTTTAAAAAAATACAAACGATATGTGTATAATTGAATAAACCTGTAAAATTTTGCCAAAATACGCGAAAGTTTTAATGGGCAAAACACAAAAGTTCGGACAATATCACAAAATAATGAATCAAATGTGAATGTACGTGTAATTAAATACGACAGTACAATGAATTATGCCAACAATAATTCGAAACGAACGACTATCGCATAGAAACCAGGTCAAGTAGATATGAAAAATTACAGCAATTTACATAAGATACTCAGTCAATCCTATTATGGAGTATAATTTGATAATTGGTTTAGAAATAATTTCAGCTATTATAGAACACGCCTTATAATTTATTTAAACAGACTTGATGACGTTTGCAATCATTGAAGCACGATCGAAAGGCAATGAATTGAAACCACGCGCAAAAAAATTGACGAAGAACAATTACAGTAATTTGCTGTGATTATAAAAATGGTTTAAAAAAACATAAAATTAAACATTTTTCAGTATAACGGGCCGATTAAGTAGACCGAGAGGTAGTTGATATTATTTTCTGGATTGGTTATGTTTATCATTTGTTTACATGTACATATGTAGTGATAATGCCGCGAGAATGTCTAGTGATAGTAGAAATATAGACAAGGATGATATGGACAGAAGCGACTCTTAAGGGACTGAAGGCTAATTACGTCAGGGCGAGTGCGGCATAACAAACCATTGTTTCCGAAAGGTCAATATTAAGTACAAAATAATAAAACATAACGAAATTAAATCGTCATATTATTTTAGAATTTTCTCAAACGAATAATAAGATCTTCCGTACAAACCAATTTGTAAATATTGACCTCTCAATTTTAGATCGGAAACAAAAAAAGATAAACGGAAATGGTTCGATGTAATAGAATAAACATCTTATTTCCGGAATAATAGTTGGAGAAGCAAAGCGCTTAACAAAGACAGTCTGAACAGACAACGGACTGAGTGCGTCTCTGGAGACAAACTATAATATCTTTCACGCTATATCGCGATTTAAAGTATTGGTTAAAAATTAACCATATAAATAATGCATACATTTTAAAAATTCAAGAATTTCACAAAAATTATCTCTTTTTTAATACACCGCTAATAAAACGCGAAAGTGGTATAAGAATTTGCGTATTAATAAATTCAAAGTACACATAAAATGCGTAGAAGTACAGAAATGTTTAATTTTGCGTGCACGAAACACATTCTGCTAAATAAAATACACAACAAATATTATTTTTAGAGTTGAAACTAATTTTTGCGGGTTATATCACAATGGCCAGGTTCTGCATACTCGAGCTCTATGGCGCACGAATTATTTATTTTACGGCAATTATCACATATCAAGTGTAGCATTGAAGTGTGTTTGTCGCACATGTGCAAACAAGATTATGAAACGAGAGCAAATTTTGTATTATTATAGCACATAATGCGAGAGGGCCTTGAAAACACCTCAAAAATACATTCGTAACCCCAATAACAAGGATCGGACGGTAGTTTTATTGATATGATTGAAGATAAAGGGCGAATAGACCAGAGTTACCCTAGAAAATTATTCCACGGAAAGGTATGAGCCCATACTCATGTCGTATTAAATGGCGTGCGCGATATCGCGCATTCCGATTGCTTATTTACGAATCTGGTAGCTGTAGGTAATGTCTTGATTTATGTCCGAGGATAGATCGATCCGAGGAAGGGGGCAGCAACAGAATCGAAACGTTGTAGGGGAACCCTGTCGGGGGTATTTTTGATTTATGAAGCTTCGGGGAACAGGGAGCCGAATTTATGAATACGGACCACTCGTATGTGTGCGTATAAAAAAAGGTAAATTAGGGAATGAACACGTGATCACAGGTATACGTGCCTGTGTATTAACTAAAAGTTGGAGTGCGGGAAGGGGATATACGCTTCCGAAATTTGGGATTGTGAAAAAATACATACGCGACATCTGACTAATGCGCATAATTAGAAATGAATTGTGGTACACGAGAACCAAATTACAATTAAATAATCATACAGATTTAAAAACGAAGAAAAAAATGGATACGCCATTTAAAATAAGCAAATATTATACGCGTGGAGAAAATCACAGCCAGAAAAATTGTACACGCCGACTTGTATTATTAAAACAGAAAATACATAAACAGGCAGTTAAACGCGACTCGGGGAAAAGCAAAACACACGGCGATATGCAAAAAAATATATTAAGGTTTTTATTGCATTAAAAAAAATAATTTCGCGCGAACATAAAGTGCGGAGTTGTCGGAAGTGTTTTCACGCATAAATGAGTAAAACGGTGTGAATGGGTGGTGTTGCAGGTGTTGAAAATGGCACTCAAAAACAATATTGCGAAAAAAGGTTTCCCCATTAAAAGCGGTGTCAGGAGGGTAAGCGTTAACTAAATTGCGAAAAAATCATGATCGAGACGAAAATAATACATTTGTGAAAAATATTAAACGCGGTTAATATTTGCAAACATTTACGTGGAAACTTAAAAATGTGCTGCAAAATAAATTTCAGACGACGAAAAATGGCACGGGAAAAGGTTGTTTGGCGAAACGAAATAAATAATCTAGCAAAACGATTTTCGGAATAAAATATTCCTTATGATATCCGTTTGATAATCATGAAAAATATTCACGTTTCTCAAGGTATATAAACTCCGAAGGGATGTAATGCAAATCAGATAAAAACTTACCTAATGTTTGTATTTCGGGATGAATAACGTGGATAAGAAATGGAAATTTGCTTACCTGAAAAAAAAATTAAATATATAAATATACATAGCTTTGTTACAATATGGAATAGAGTAGTGAGCTTACACTAATACAGTATATGGAAAATGCTTTACGTATTGTATTATTACAGCCGTACCTTTAATAACACGGTCACATAGTTTAACAAAAGGTCGTATTTTATGAGGTTAGAGTTCATACAAAATTAGAGTGAGCGTTCAAAAAAATATCAAAGTTTTATTACGTCCTTATTCTAAGTCTTTGTCTTATTCTAATAAACAATATATAAATATACGTTCACATTTGTTACAAACTTTTTGTATTTCTCTAAAAAAGTCTAAAAAATAAATATTATAAAAGTCATTGACTTTTATTGTCCGCAATTGCGAAAAAATAAATAAAAACAACAAATTTCGCTACTACTAGCCACGAGCAAGCGATGTTTTATCTCAGTCGTATCGGGTACGATGTTCCAAGTGCGAGTGAAACGTATTACTAGTAATACGTGCCGCGAGAACTCTGCGTTCGCTAGTCGACGGCGTGTCCCAGTCTGCGGCGGGACATATCATAAAATAACTATTTTTATTATTAGAATAATCCGTTGTTTTTAAGTAAAAATATTGACCCCCTTCGGACGACGCGGTTGTTTTCGAACCGCCGTGATGGATCGGTTAAGAGTACTTAATTAATATAGATCATTCATCATCACTATCGCATACAATCCTATGTATTCGACTCCTTTTTCAGACAGATCGGTTAAAGGTTTTTATTTATCTAAAGACGGAGGAGTATTTATGGATTTTATCTTTAAAAACTGTGTAATAAGCGATGGTCTGATTTTAGCGTGTAAATCTATTTATTTTATAAAGGATCAATCATTTTAGTGGTTCTTTCTTTAACTACAAATTTCTTTCTATTATGGGATCATTTTTAATAAAATAATGTTCTAATTTATCAGCTAATCCAAAATTTAATTATAGTACTGCTCTCTAATATTTCTTCGATATCTTGAATATCAAGGTCATCAAATTCTTTTCCATTGTTACCACAACAAATGTGAATTTTTTTTAGTACTCATCTTCAATTAACATTTTCTCCAGTTACTACTTCTGGTTACAACTTCCCTAGCAAGCATTTAAAGTGAATTGTTTTATTTCTTTGACAGCTTTTTTACCAAGCTTGTGGAACTGATAAATTTTCATCTAGATATACGATCAATTATTTTTTCCAATATTCTACCATTTTTGTGACGGCATGATCTAGTCTAAATCAGAAATGTTAAAACAATTTTAATTGTTTTTTTTTTTCAAAACGTGTTATACACAAATGAATCACAAGTACCGTGTTATACTAGGCGCAGAGAGGGTATTTATATAATATGTTTTTCTTATAAACAATATGAAAATATCAACTAATTCGACAATGTGACAGAAGTAGACGCACAGATGACAACATCCAGTCAAAACAATGTAAACATTACACAATCGTCGGATGCGAAACTTCGTTACTTCCGATCGAACGGAGAACACTCCGACGAACAAACTGGAACAAACGCGGTTGTATGAATAAAGTAGGGCGTTGTGTGCGAACCTATTTGTGAATCGAATCAAAGCCGGCATCTATCTAGATGGAAACGTATTATATTATTACTTACACATGTCGGAAATTTGGCAAGACGGCCGCAGTGCCGCTATTAAATTTGACGACGTCTAGTTTATATAATTTCTGTTTAAAACTTTTAATTACGGTACCAGATTCGATGAAAGTTTCAGAGCAACTCAGGTTACGCAAGGCATTAATCGTCGATATTGAATATCCCAGCCCGGTTCAGCAAAACAACGAAATTTTGCGGTTTGTAATGTGGTTGGGGTCTGTCAACGGGTTCGCCGCATATCGGATTAACGAATGTATTATTATTACTATTACTTTGCTAAAGTTGCGGAACAATGGGAGACTATATGACTTCCGACGAACCTGTGTACTTAAAACAATTTAAAATTAAGCCCGCAAATGTCGTAAAAGGTAACTAAATGCATATTTAGGCAAACCAAAGAACACTGATGTTTAAATGGTCCGGAAAATATTAGGTTTTTACAGGGTTCGTGTTATAATAATTATTAATTAATTCACTTAACAATGCTAAAATGTAATACCATAAGAAATTTAATTAAATAATTATGAAAAATTTAATCCACGAGTAGTATATTCGTTAACTGCATGTTGTTGAATCATATTACGAACAATATAGTAAAAACATGACGTGGTCTAGCTTTAAAAATATATACTTTAATAGAAAACTTGTTAACCGCGGCAGGCAAAGCGAAGCGAAAAACTATGGCAGAGTAATTATGGAACCAAATTAAAATCTTCAAACAATTCTCAACCCTTTCGCGGCAGACAGGGAGGCTGACGTCCTTCCTCTCTTTAACGCAATAATTTCGTGTTCCGTAAGTGGAGATGATTATCAAATCCATTTACCCAGACACAAAGCTCGTACGGCGGTTCACTAAAATGACGTGAGCTTTTAGCGATTCGACGTTTCGAGCTCTCCCTGCGCCTGAAAGCTTTTAAACTTGGTAATCCTTTTTCATCTTTTCCGCCAACAAAAAATTAACAAAAGTACACACGAAAATCATGCTGAAATGTTGCAATTTGTTTATAACAGAAACGTTAGGGGCCGCACATTTTGAAATAAAATAAAAATTCAATACAATGAAGGCTGTTTAATTTTTTATCTTAATCCTCTTTTGGACCCGTTTCGTCGCAAAGAATGGGATCGGTTTCTTTTGCAGTCACCATAGCAAAGGATTATATTGAGTTAAGCAGACTACGTTTGATAGATTAAGGGTAGATTAATTTAATTCCCAAGAGTGAATTTTAATACTACGGCAGAATGAAAGCTTTCAACCGTTTAGCCATATCAACCGCATTGTAACAATATTTAAATATAAAATAATCTAGCGAATTTATATCGAAAAAGATACTCGGGTTAAGGGAAACAGATGTTAACTGGCTTCATTACTCTTTCTCTCTCTCTCTCAGCGGAGTTAATCAATATTGCGATAATAAAAACTGAGCTTGGCATAAATTAAAATTAAGCCAAAATAATATAGAAGTGTAAAACATTGTAAAACCACAAAAACATTAGATTTATTGCTAGCAGACGTTTCGCATTATTTTAAATGTGCTTGTCTGCGGATGGGTGAGATGAGTACTAAATTACATATTCGTACATATAAATATCATGAAAAATAATACATCTACGAATAAACTACAATAGATAGATAGTAAAATTTAGATTTTCTAGTAATTTACAACAATGCGATGGCACACGAAAGTGCAATAGATGTTTCCATTTACGTTTCCTGTTTTTGCTAACATTGTTACTGCAGGGAATTGCCCGACAGATAACTCTACAAGGAACAATACCCCGGTTATGCAGTCGGTACATTAATTGGAACGGACGCCACGAACGGTACCAAAAATATTATTCGCAAAAAATATAAAAATAAAAGAAAACCGTGTAAAAACCGGGCAAAAGAGTTACGAAACCTAATGTTGTGGGGAGATAAAGAACGGGAAGGTGTTTAACAGCATCCCCCAATTTGTCCGAAATAAGTATAGAAAGAAAGGGAGAGAGTGAGGGAAAGAGAGCTTTAATTAAATGCAACCTTGTGGGTAAGGGTAGACGATAACGATGTGTGTGTAGCCGTTAAAAAAAATGGCACAACGACCCATTTGTCGGCAATCACTACCCACTAACGTAAGCCTGTTATAGCTTGTAAATTACAGAAAGAAAATTAAACGGGAATCAATTTGGAATTCTCACGTAGGAGAAAATTACACATCGTTACTAGAATGAAGGCCTTGCTTCGTTCTAATCCGTACATATGCGATTATGGAACGAACATGATGAATAAAATATTGAATAAAAGCGTGATTATGTTTGAATTGATTTAGTTGAAGGAGTTATATTGAACTTGTCTCAGCTGCACTATACTATTATAACAACAAATAAAAACCAATCGGACCAGGCTATATATAATGGGAAAACTATTCGCCTCAGGTAGCAGAAGGAATTGCTGCAGAGCATAGCAGGGTGATACAATGGCATAAGGATCCCGTCGCAATACAGCGTCACACTAAAAATGAGAGTGCAAGAGAGCGTTTGGTTGTTGGGACCAATAGATAATACGAGCGGAGCGAATAACCGCAATACTTCCGAATATCAAATTTAACCCGCAACAATGGAAAGCCTGAGCACAATGGTCGACTGTATAATACGTCCGTGAGAAATCGGATTGTTTGTACAACAAATACGCGGAGAGCAGATACAATGGCGAGCCGAAGACGTTTGTTTGAGGAGCAGCCGAATAATGAACCAGACTAAACAAATAAATCGACACAGTTTCCCATTAAAAAGAAGTATGCGCGATCGAGCGGCGGACAGATGCTGGCCATGCAGGCCAAAACATAATTCTATTTATTACCAACGCTTGAATTTCAGAACGTAGTAATAGCGAAAATCAAACAGATCAGATATGAAACAGTGGAATTGAACACGTGTATAACGCATTGGTCCAATTTCCGACTAAACAATGCAGATAATAACAAAATTCAGTCAACCCTTCTATAGTGCCGAGATAGGAAAGGCGATATAGAAATCCTACATATTAATCGATCCGCCACGGCGGATCGAAACCACCGTCGTCCGAAGGGGTCTATTTATAATGGAAAATATACCTCAAGCATTTCAAGTAAGTCAATATATTGATCAAATCTTCATCAACAGCTTGACTTTTTTTTTTTAAATAAAATGGATTATACTAAGAATAAAAATAGTCATTCATGATATGCTTCAAAATTTGGTCGATATTTTGGATTTTTCACCTAATCAATATGACGCGTAAATGATACACAATCGGCGATGTTCGGCCGCAGACTGAGGACACGATGACGACTGCCAAATTGTCGCATACCGGATCACTACGTCAGTACGTATCACTCGCACTCGGTAAATCTAACCGGATGCGACCGAGAAAAAACATTGCGCCTGTGGCTACAGAAGAGAATATTGTTGTTTTTATTTATTTTTTGCAATTTCGGACAATAAAGGACAATGATTATCTAAAATAAATTACTTTTTTAGACAAATACAAAAAAGTTTGTGACATATAGGATTTATAATAAAAGAGTTATTCGAGAAAAATCAAAAACTTGGGGTCTTAAATGGACCTATCGATACGGCTAGGTTAAATAGCTAGTGGCATAGAAAGTTTTTAATATTATTTTATAAATTGAACGAAATCAATACACCAAACATATTTTAAATGACTAATTGTTATATTTTTAGTTTGTTTAAGTGCGCGTGTTAAATCCATCTAGAAAGAAATACTATAGGAGGGTCTGCCGCACACGCCGCTCTATAGCATGAAGCGCTATAGGAGGGTTGATTGTAAACAAAACAAAAAAGATTCCGTTTAAATGGGTTTATTAGGATAGCCGGTATTTGGGTCAAACCTCAAGTAACAGAAAACAAACGAAGGAACCAATAGATTCCGTTTAATTAGGACAGTAAATTTAAAATTTAAATAAATATTTGTGATTCAATAAGGTTTTATTGTTTAAATAATCATTTAAAGTTTCTCTTGAGAGAAATATTTGTTTAGTCAGATTATTTGATCTGTGATTTTGACGGGGAAGGCTTGCAAAAAAATGTATCATCAGATTACAGCGTTATTTTCTGCAAATCATCCGCACTATTCTACGAAAATAATTGAAGTTCTTCTGCAGAAATATTTTGAGTTACTGTTATTTATATATATTATATATAAAAATTAGTCATTTTTATTATTTTACTTTTTTATATTCATATTTATACTTAATATAATTATTTTTTATAATTACTTATTTTTTTATAGTTCAATTTTTTTTTCTAGTTGACAATTTAAGTCTAGATAATAAATAATACATATTATTTCTTCTATTTTATAATTTGTATCTACAAATTTTGGGTCGATGTGTCCTAATGAAGCGGAATTTACTGTAAAATGACAATTGAATTAAGTTAGTCAGACGTGGCAAAAATAATAACTTATATCTGACAATTTCGCAAGATCAAAAGGATCAACGAAATAATTATGGGTTATGGATTAAGCTAATAAGCACAATCCGATGAAAAATGTTGTACAAACCGCTACAATAGTTTTTTTAAATTTAACTACTACTACGCGTCGATTTATTATTTTACGACAAAAGTTAAAAAAACATATTTTTGAAAAAAAAATTGAATGGAGAATACATTTAAAACTGTGCAGTCCGTTATATGCGAGCAAACCTCCATTGTGTCATATTTATGCTAATGGAGCATAAAATTACGACAAAAAATGAACAAATTATCTATAGTGGTCAACCGCAATAAAGCCGAAAATTGAACACAGAACAGTCAATACAATTGGATAATAGATTTAGGTTTAGCAAAAAGTGGACGGAATGTTCCCACGGAAAAAATATTTTTTAATAAATAATGAAAATTAAGGGTAAGCAGATAATTGAAAAAACCTCTGGGTATTTAAGATGTTTTGCAATAATGGATTTCAAAACGTAAACATTTTCAAGATGGATCTCGACCCCCATTCATCGGAGTCTGCGGCAATATCTCGGAAGGCTATTTCCTATTGTTCGGGATCGGAAGTTGGTAACGCCGGACGAGAGCCGAGAGTAATGTGTCTTGACAAGGGGCCGCAAGAACTAAATGCTGGAGGAACCCTCTTTTCCTCTTTCTACCTATCTGCCTCTATCGGAGGTACGTAGGTACCTGACTGCCGGCTACCCGGCACAGGAAGAGGGCACCGCTGAATGAAGTTATAAATTAGTACCCAAATCTTTGTTTTTGTTGGTGAACTGAAGACTCACCATTATGACCCGACCTTCGTGCGGAAGAATGGAGAGGCATAACAGTACACGTATAATTCATACGGAATTAAATACTTAATTTTGGTATTGTTTAATAATTAAACAACTTTAAATTTTTAATTAGATTATACCGCAAGTAAATTACTTGAATAATTAAAAAAAGGTGTATACGGATAATTGTATTTCCACTGCGTTACAAGACCGACGCTGTGAATTATAATAGTAACGTGCGATATGAATTTAATGCAAGGTGTTTCAACATTTTAAGACAAACACAGAAACGCGAGCTTTTCCATACAGAGTAATTCAATTAGAATGGGAAATTGTCTTACAAATAAACTATACTAGACAACGATAGCACCGGCGTGTAGCTCCAGCTAATTCGATGGAACATTACATTACACGGAACTAGGAATCGATCCACATCCGACCTCACCACCTCATCACCATTTTCCAGGGACCTTTATCAAGTAACGCTATTGAATACTAATCACAATGGCGAAGCCACTCTGCCGTGAAAGAAAATAAAAACTTTTAAAACTAATCCCGCTAATAGCACTGGCCGCCCGCTTGATTAAAAACGGTTAAATACCAGCCCGCCAAAAAGATGGAAGTAGACTACGAGATGAAGCATATTCCCAGTATCGAATTAATTAATGAAGCAACTCGGGATATGTTTATGAGCACCGTTTGAGCGTAATTAAATTTGGAGAGAAAGTTTGATAAATTGAATTTGGGAGCGATAGGACAAAATATGTCACTTCGCATGGCCCTGCCGGAATGAGATGTCTCAAAATTTATCGGGGACAAAGGACCGGGACGAGAAACGAGCAAAAGTTTTAAGTTCAAATTGATGTGAAAGTAAATTTCGGAAGGGAATCGACGATGTGCCGCGAAGACGCGGTGAACTTGTGCAGTATACAGCGATCGGTCATTAGCAAGCAGAACAACCATACATTATAACGTGTCACTGTAGGACCAAACAACTGCACGGCGGAATTGTTGATGTTGGAAACGGTTGCAATTCATCATGGCCGAGGAAAACAAACTACTATTATTCAAAGGGTGAAGTTTACTAGTGGGTTTCTTAGTAATTAATAAAAGTAAAATGCAAATATTACTTTATCGGACCATATTATAAAAAAAAGTGACTTAATAGAATTTGAATATTTAGTCCTAATGGTCAGTTGAATAACATTATGATGAATTTTAGAATGCCAGATGTGATATAAATAATTGAAAAATAATCTTCGAAGCGACGAAGTAGTAAAAGTGAGTCTAATATTAACTATACGAGAATTACTAATATTCTATTCGATCTAGTGTACCGAAACATTAAAATAGTTCAATTGTGAAGTATATAACGAAGCATAGGAAATGACAATACAAAAAATACTATGGAATTGAATTCTTAAATAAATATCATTTACTTAGGTATGATTTATGTAACTAGGTTTGCCAATTTTTACGGAACAATTTCAGGACATAATGCCCAAATCTGAAATATATACAATCTACTCTTCTATTGTAATTCGTGCTATAAAGCGAGGTTTGCGGCAGTCCCTTCTACAGTGCTTCCTCCAAGAGCGCCGCTCTATAAAACTTTAAATTTTCACGCTCAAATAACATCATTTGGCAAATATGTAATACACTGCCGCGCGAAATAAATTACCTTTGGTTGGCAACAAAATATAACATAAGAGCGTAAACAAACTAAATATAGAAAAGTGTGAATGGAAAGACATTTGACGTAATAATTTTGTTCAATTTATAAATTACTATTAAAAACCCAACACTAAATTTTGTATGGGTGCCTAGTCTTCTATAAGGCGGGTTTCTGTAGCGTGGTCCCTATCTCGGCGTTATAGAAGGGTTGACTGGATGTGTATGTAATTTTATAATATTTTTCACTTAAAATAACAAACGTGTTTAAGACGATGTTTTATGTACAAAAAATAATAACACTGTTCTCATATAGTATATAGGATGTCCTAATCTTCTTAAATATATCATCATTATCTTAAGATAAGCACGAATTATTCTTCTATTAGATTGTAAAGAAAAATATGCAGCATTGCGGCAAAGAGGCTTCTTTAGATTACAAATTATGTCGGAATCTTCTATTCCTATGGATTATAAGTAAGCTTTCAAAGCTGGCCAATTTTATGCATTCCGTTCTTATTCATTCACTTATTTCAGCAAATTTATAATTATAGAGTTATACAATGCATTATTTGTTGTTATTTGTGTTGTTAGCACGATGACAACTATTTAAAGTATTTTTTTTTAAGTGTAAGAACTATTTTGGCGCGTATGTTAGTCAATAGCTTTTTCAAGAGTTTGATATTCAATTGGGATTCTAGACAGCGACCTTGATTCCGGGACAATTCCGCAACGCTTTTTGGTTAAAAAATACTCTTTATGCATTATATTTTTTTGTTAAATATATAAAGGAAGGACTATATCTATTGAAAGAGAATATATTATAAAAAATGTGATAATATACATTTTTCAAAAGAATATACTACCGCTAAAGATACTCCCACTGAAGAAAATGGAAGAGGGTGACTTTAAAGTGTTTAGTTCCACACAACACGATTTATTTTTAAGATTTTGGATATAATAAAGTTCTTAAGATGCGTCTAAAGAAGGGACAGAAAATGGAAACATATTTGATTTATTATTGTTTGAATAATTTTTAGAATCTACGTGTATTTTTTTACTTTATTTGTATTGTATAATAAACTGTTTAAGATAACTGTGTTTTTTAAATGTCAAACAACCGCACTATATGTAAATCACTTGTGGCATCTAATGGCTCACGGTATGATTGTTAGATTTTAATCATCGATTAGTATAACAATTCTGTCCACGATTGCATTCTTTAACCTATTATATGTTGACATTCGAAAGACCAAATATCAACACGAAATGAAAATTCAATTACCTTCATCCCCGATACGTGGGATTTGCCCGGTTTTAGCGTAGAATATAAAGCTTAGCGCAGAATTTGCATAGTTTCGTGTAAATTGTCGCTAATCTACGCGCGCCTATTTAACATCACCGCAGGTCTTACGTGCGGCAGATTTAATTTATAGTCGAAATTACATGGCAAACAACGAATATTAACAATATATATTTTACATACCAAAGCAGACTTACCCCACAGGCTTAAACGAGAGATAATTTAAAAACAGTCTTACCTGGAACAAAAAAAAACAACGTCTTTTAATAAATTAAAAATTGACAAAAAAATCTTTGTATTTTTAAGATAAATTTAACTCGGATTGCTGGCGGCGTGTTTTAGTAACGGGCTTTTGATAATACTTTACCGCAAAACCCTTTTTTAATATTAAAACGATTCCCTGGTAAAAAATATTTTTATATATATAACGTATAAATAATATAAAAAAACAATAAAAATGAACGGCGCAACAGGCAACCGTTGACACATTCACTGTAATCCTTTGATCGATTTATTTACCATTTATGGTAAATACTTGTAGTGAAGTGGGAAATATATTCAATAAGCGGGTGTAGCGTTATCGTATTCTTCCCTGCGGAGTCAAAGCGGAATGTTTTCAATCTCGCAAATGTAATAGTTTGAGCGCCACATTCCGGGGATGGTTGTTCCTGGTGAAACAATTTGCCCGTGGGCCAATGGTGCACTGCATAGAGCTGACATACCACGACAGGTAGTTCGCAAACTCACTTGTGGCACGTAAAAGACGATTGAAACGACACGCGTCCCCACACTGCACAATATATCCATAAAAACTATATATAATCACTTAGAGATGGATTTACGCTTTAAAGCTAAAAATACGTATCGCTCTTTAAACAATTACTTTAGAAGGGCTCGGTTAAAGCACGAGGATTAAAATTGCATTAAAATTAATTGAGAGGTGAAGATAAGACAAAAAATGGATGACGAAGAATAACAGGGGGATGTTGTCAGTATTTTTAAGACGTCAGAAAGAAAAGTATATTATTTTTAATTAAGAAAAGACGAAAACGCATAAATTAAATTAATCATATACGTTTACATTATAATAATAAAAAATAATAACATAATTATAAGTGCATAATTTACAGTTACAAAGTATAATACATTGCATTTTGTTTTATATACACGTATATATAACGTTTTTATAGTTACGTAGTATATAAATACATAATTAAAACATATAATTATTAGTATTTAACTCAATACAACGGTCGGAAACTTATACTTCAATATTTATTTAATTACTATTATAATAACCAAATACCCCATATTTAAATTAGTCCTGTTTATAAATAAAGAATGAGCGGTTATACGTAGCAACAAAAATTGTTAGATACTGATAATTTCATTTAGAAAAATAAGCAGCGCAACGAAAATTTTTTTTCAGCGAAAATTGTTCCAAAAAACGAATAATTTGGTGGAAGAGAACGAGCAGTTTCGCTTTTTACAAAGAAACCACTCTCCCGAGAAATTATAAATGTAATTTGGAAATACGGAGAAAGAAAATTGCCTTTATCGTCATTGAAACTATTAAAAGAAAAATGTATTTAACTATATTGATACACTACAAAAATGCTAATCATTTAATTTAAATAATAATAATAAGATTCAACTTTTGACTCCATATGTTCTAATTATTTATTAAGTAAATCCATGGGTAAAAAAACTTACAAAAATGCGATTGTAAAAATTTGATGCAAATAGAGAGAAAATGTGAATTCCAGGCGCGTAAAATCGGGGTTTCACATCTTAATAACAACAAACAAATATTTTCAAGTATGAAGTTGCGTTTAAAAAGGAGCAGAACATTCGATATTTTTAAAAAAGACCAATAAAATAATATTCTTCATGTTAATAATTAAATTAAAAGCTTATTGTAATAGTTTACAGATTGTGCTATTTAATTAATAATAAAAAAAAGTCGGTTATTAGGCTCAATCCAAAGGAACAGAAACCAAATACCAAGGAACTAATATTTCGGTAACTAAAATTATTACGTTTAATTGGGACAATAACTTTAAAATATAAATAAACATTTTTATAATTCAACATGGTTATATTGTTAAATAGTTATTTATATGTTTTTTGAGAGAAATATTGAAAACATTAAAATGATCGGATAAATTGTTATAGTTTATTTTATTTATTTTGAAATTATTTAACTCCAGGAATGAGGTTTTACTAAAATGAACAAAGAGAAAAAATGCATCGCTATATTTCAGGATGCTAAAAGTTTTCGGTAATCGGTCCAAGCATTCAAATTTTCATATTCGTACTGATGGATTCCTTTTTCATTATAAACTTTAAGTTAGTTGATTCATATTAATAGGGGGTTCTGTAAAAACATATTTATGATCCTTATTCTCAAGAAATACCGTAATTTCTACAAAACATTCCACAAATCGCTTAAATAATTTCCTCAGCCACCGAAAATTATTGAATATTACCTATAGAATGAATCACATTTTTGTAAAAAATGCAATTCTGTAAATCTTGCATTGGCAATTATATTTCTAATAGCATCCATGAAAAATTTGTACAAATTCCACATTTTCCAACCATATTGGTTGTCAAAACGATGCGTGTCGCCTAAAATGTAAGCCATAACAACTACACAATTAATAATAAAAAATAAAATACTTATGCAATTCTTGTTTTTAAACATGGATAAAAATTGGGCTTCACAAATTTTCGTTGACCGCACGACAATTTTCGTAATGCGGATTGTTGTATGATACGCTCCAAGGAAATTTTCATGTGTTTTTGCTCGCTTTTCATATTCGTACGGGGATTCTCCCTATAGACTCGTATACCCAATTACGACGACGCAGAAATAACTCCGTGCCATTACGACCGCCCATAAATATATGAAATTACTATACGCATTAAAATAAATTGTTACCGGGTACGAATTATATTTAAAAAAATACGAGCACCAAAAACCCCCAGCGATTTTATTGGAAAATTTCAAGTATGCGCCGCACAATTTAATGAGGCATAACATTAATTTGGTAATTAAATGTGAACTCAAACACATTAATAATGTATTAATTAATAAAATAATAAGTTCGACAGTAATGATTGGTGACGAGTTATATCGTATATCATATACTGATCGAAAAATAGAATCCGGATACGGAAATACATGATTGAAACAGATAAAAGGGTAGCTAATCTAATTGAGTGTTTGATAAAATCAGCCGTAATCGATAAGATTGGATTCACGATGTACGTGATGGCGATACGTATAGTTTAGTATGAGACTGCAAAAAGAATACGAACAGTTAATCTCAATTTTGTTTTTCCATTAATCCATAATAAATTTTCACTCGCAAACAAAATATATCATTAAATATTGCCGGCATAATATGTAAATGTACTTAAACGAGTGATCAAGTTTACTCGGGTACACGCTTGTAAAGCTCTTATGTAAAGTTTAAAATACATAATCATCTTTACTTTCAGAAACTATTTGGAACAGGCGTGTTTAGAATAATCGGCACAACAATTTTCCGAACAATTAATTTTTGCACAATTTACCCGAGCCCAAAAACCAATTTGGCCGTTCGCAGGGTTAAACAACCATGAGATCCGCAGGCCCGACCGCATTAACTGCCGTGTGCTTTAGTAGCAATCCGCTGCTAGAACCGCATGTGTTAATTGTCGCATTATCCGGTGAACGTTTAAACACTCGATGTACGGAAAATGAAGAAGTAGCATCAGGTGGCTCAATGCGGCAGTGGAACTTCAAAACCAATGAAGCGAGTCGAGCGTTACAGAGACGACAAAGAAATAACATATGAACCAAATCAGACGAACAAACTGCTTTGTATACGGAACACTAGATGCAGATACGAGAAAGAAAATAATGTGTGCAACGTATAAAGATATTGTAATTTATTGGAGTAATAAATTGTTGATAATGCATGAACAATTACGAATGATGAACGTTTACTAAGATATTATGGCTTGGAAAATAACAACTTGGCCGTAAAAACAATATATTTTAATTTGTAAAAAATACTATTATAAAAGCGATTTTCACAAATTAGATATTATGGTTTTGAAAACATAAAATAGTATAGTTAGTGCAAAAAATAAATATTTTTCCGTTCATTCAAAGTAGTCTTGATATTTGCACTTGTACTAGTATCGGAAAAAAGTCGTCAATATAAAGTCAATCTCCCACCAGGGCGCGTAAAATTATTCACTAAAAATCGCTTAAAATTCGCATTAAAAAAAAATATTATGTGTTTGGTAGGATTTAAAGGATTGCCTTAGAATGGCTGCCAAGGGATGAAACGATTAATGCAGATGTGTATTGTGTACAATTGAAATATACTTGAAGATTGAAGACGAAATTCAATCAAAGTTATCCAAAAGTGGTCAAAAGGCATAATCTTGCACAACGACAACGCGAAACAACATTCTGCGAATGACACCACAAAAAAAAATAGGGACTATGAGTATGAATTATTTTTATATCTGCCCTATTCTCAAGATCTCGCTTTTTATGATTTTTTAGACATACAAAAATGTGAATTAAGAGGATGTAAAACACTGCGTTTATTATGTTTTTAACTTACAAAATAATTTCTTTAATACCATTTAAAAGCTGTTACCTACATGTCAAACTGTAATAGATTCAGAGGGATAATAATGCATTGCATTTTTACATAAGTAGTTTTTTTCGATCAGGATTCTGCCGAAGCAATAAAAATCTTTCTATTTTATAGGCAGTATAATAAAAAGAAATTAATTTTAGTCCTAGCAATTTTAATCACGAGATCAAGTTATTTAGAAACCAGCAAGTTTTAAAATAAAGAGTTTCGAAAATATTCATAAAGAAAATCAAAAGAATTAATATAGAAATAATATTTATGAATTAAAAAAATAATTGTTGATTAAACAAATAATGGAATTTATTTCCAGTAATTCTAATATTGATTGATATGTTATTCTGATTTTCGTAAATCGTTACATTTATTGTATATTTTATAGATGACTTTTCACCTGAAGCTGAACACTCTGTATAATTAATAAAATAAAAGCACACATAGGAAACACGTACATGAACAAATAAAACCCCCGAAACGCCAACGAAAGAAGAGAGCATGTAGTCAAGAATAATGGATCAATGGTGGACGGGGCCAGGTAAAAATGTCACCCTGGAGAATATGTAAAAACCGCATGTGTGGACAATATTACGGATACAAACGGACACTGGGAATGAATGCAAATGGCACCAAATAGATATCGGGGCGAAAGTGTTCCTTCAGCATAAAATAGGACTTGATTAAAAATTAAAATATTCCGTCTAATTCTGTCCGCAAACTTCAGAGTATGCAACCTCTTATGTTAAACTTTTAAGTTACACTAAAGTGCCGTTAAAAAAGTTTCTTCATCTCAAGCCCATCCATTGTTCTTGTGGCTCGTCTCCATTTCGAACGTTTTACTACTCTCGTGACAAAGTTCCGTCATTTTGTTCACTCATGTCGACAATTTCAGTTCACCACAAATTTAAAGAATGCTTTATTAAAGCATTAATGTGAGGAAACATAAATCTGATTCACTGCAGATTATAATAAACGTGTTAAACATAGAGTTATTCAGACGGCGTTAATAAAGTTAACTAAATAATAATAAAAAAAAAACATATTATATATATAGAGATCGATATCGAGCAACCCTTAATGTACAATTCATAGAATCACTTGTCTAATTATTTATTGAGAAAAATCGCGTAAATTTGGTGGCCCAAATACACAAGCAAGGCCTCTCTCAGATACCCTCCAAGTCAGCAACATGGTCGTTTGCATGAAATAGTAAGTGGGTTAAGTTAAGGGTGGGTCGGAGCCCGTCTTTTACCTGTTGAGTTACTCTCGACCGCGTTCCATGCGAAAGGCACTCACTCATAAAAATGTAATATCCAAGGGTATGCGCTATGACAGATGCCGTCGGGGTCACCGCATTGCCTTATGACATCCGACAAAAATTACCCTAAGCCACCACCCTCTCCTCCGGATCGTATTATACGCAAAACGTCCGGAGGGTCATCCAGAAGGTAAGGTCGAATTGTGGGACAGGTGTAGCGGTGCAGCAACTCCTTGATGCGGTCTGGATGAAAGCGCCCCCCGGGGGTTCCGGCGGCGACCCAACTTGGGCCATTTGCGAATGTGCGCAAAATAAAACGAAAAAATGAATGCCTCCTGCGTTTCGTAAAAATGGGGGTTTTAGAAGTTTTTCCACTCGAAAAGAAAAATTGCTATACGCCCCCGCTGCCGGCATAGATGACTGAGAAATGAAATTATGTAAATTTATTCGAATGCATAAATTAAATTATCAAACTAATCAACGGAAGCGAACGAAATCAAAAAGAATAAATAACAATAAAACATAATAATATGTTGAATGGAATATTTATTTAATAGTTAGACTAGTATCAATATTAAAGTATACGTTTTAAATATGATGGAAAAGTAGAGAATATTATTTCAAGTCGAGTAATAGTTAAAATATCATTAAAATTGATTTTCTCCATCTCTAGACGTAGAACGAACGGCGAATTGAAGTAGCTATCGGAAGTGAAATTAGTCAGTCGACTTACTTACCGACAGATTTCCCGGTAGCGGAGACACAATTTCGACCGGATTTTCCGGGTAAAATTTTCCGCGATTTTCCGACGGACAAATCGTTAACTACACCGCGTCGTTTGCCGGTTCGTTTCACGGATTACCGGCCAGTGGTTTGGCGTAATCTCGATGTGGTTACACCGAGTGCACTTTGTGACCGGTCCTCTGCATATCACATGCCGGCCTCGGCTTTTATTTTTGACGAGGCCATGTTATTTTTCAGCATTTTCATGAAGCGCACATTTTTTTTTGTTATTTAAACAGAGACTGTGCGGCATGAAGTTCTGAAATGTTAACACGGACGTCCTTTTATTAGTCACGAGACAATATTGCGGTAATAAATATCAGAGTTGCTGAAGTGTAGGTCGCGGCGAAAGTGTTTAAACATTAATAACGCTCAGAGACATGGCGGGGCGGTGAATTTAATAAAAGAAATGTTGCAGCGTATAAAGGAATATTGCTAATTAATAATAAAAAAAATCAGAGATAACACATGATACATCTACGACGGTTATGTAATCATAATAAATATAAATGTCACCAAATGATAGATGAACATCTGTTGTATAGTCTCTTATATCACTGACTCTGTGCATTAAAATTAATATCTTTCAAAAGAATAAAATAATTCAGTAATTAATCTGTGTATGTCAAGATTAATATCTTATTTCTGCTATAACCGCATTTCATATAGTTTCGGAGAAGAAATATTCATATTGTTATTACCATTTATAAACAAACAGCCCAAATACATACGTGGTGATATATCATTGATATGCATATCACATTCATGATAATTCATCGAGGTTATGCATTGCCTAACAAGAAAATGAGACTGATGTAGCTGATAAGTACGTATATTTATTTTCATATTAAATTCCTAGAATATAAAATGAAATGTTAAATAATAAATGACATTGCCAGATTATAACATAATTGTCAACGAATTGTTTGCAATATCATCCACGCTTGTTATTTATGTTACACATTTTGCTAATGGCAAGCTTTCAACATATATTGATACAGAAAAGTGTGAAAAGTTGAAATTGAAAGCAATATTACTTAAGTCGACATTTTTCAAGTGTCGGATGAGTATCCCGCCAGGAGTCGGCTGAGTAAATTCCATCATGGAAAATCCAGACGTGTGCCATAGAAATGTATATAGACGAGTAATTTCGGAGCTAAGAAAAAAAATCTCTGGTCCATATTTCAAACGTCCAAATATTATTAATCGATATGTATAACCGGTAGATACGAAAACCTCCGCCCTGTGGCGACGATCGCGTGTTTACTTCCACATTTTCACGTAAAGTTATGTATCAATAAGGAGAGGGCAGATCCGCTTACACTACTACAGTTTAAACACGATGGTCCGCCGGATTACCTGATGAGGGTGTGTGTAATCTGAGCTGGGTATCGAGTTTCTGGGCAGGTGGGCTCAGCTGGACCACGGGTAATCACTGATCGCCGTCAATTAACTATCCCGCAGGCTTGTGGATTATTCCCAAATACAAACAACCATATCTCCGTCATGACAATCCGAATAACAATACCGAATATTGCTATGAACATTCAAATACTTTAAAAAAACATTCGAGTTGGTGAAGAATTCACTATTATAAAACAATCTCATTCATTCCGGCTATTAAATTTAACCGCTGACGAATGTCCAGTTGATGAATAGTAATATGTAATGACGCTCATATACCCGCACGGTGGCAATTTAACCGCTCGGTTACAATGCGTTAATATAAATACGGTTGCGTAACCGCAGAGTAAATGATACAATTAAAATTTTACAAGATGTTTGAGAAATTCTGCCATGTATGGATAACCTCAGAGGATGTTGTATGCATCATATCCGAGGCGCAAATAGGCTGCCGGTATGAGAGCAAACCCGGCATCAATCTTAAAGGTTGTATAGTCTCAGAAGGAGGTTGACACGAGCGAGGAGAGGGGGGCATCCGTCCGCTCAAAGAATACACCGACCACTCACGTGTTTCTATTCAAAGAATTATTTTCAATTTTTTATGGGCATATAAAAACGGAACGGTGTAAAATCGTCGCTACTTCCAAGAGATATGGGTCGATCGCGATTCAGAAATGTGTCACAAAATAAAAGTATGAAAATGGAATAATTCTTCTAAAAAAAAATAATTAAAATTAAATAGGCGATTAAGCTCGCGGCAGAGGGTAAGAGCTTCTAATTACAAAATATGTTTATAATTTTTATTAATTAATACAGTGCATAAATTAAAGAAATAAATATTATAAAACGGCCAACTAGCGGGGCTCGCAAAGTGTTTCATTTTCCAGCGGGGCAGCGAGGACCGAGGAGGAAAGGCTCTGAATATTTAAAAGATAACATTTTCGCTGGGACATCGCGTATTTAAAAGTTAATTAAGCGATTAAAATTTTGATTGCCTCAAAAATTTAAATGCCGGTTACCCTTTGCGAAAAAACGGACAAAGATAACTTAATATTCTTTTAAAATGCGATTAATAATAATTTTACCTGAGAGAATCGCTCTTGGGCGTCCATGATATCTATAAACAGCGACATTTTATCGTCCATTATTTTGAATCCGTTTCTCGGCTGCATGAGGAGATGTTGGACGGCCTCGCGGATGGACGAGGGGGTCGACGACGCCGTCTTGCTCGGAGTCGTCGCCGGAGTTCCGCTTCGACTCCCGTGGGCGTGGGTGCACCCCAGGAATAGAGGAACTCCATTCGGAGACAGGCCGCACGTGAACGGTTTAAAAGGCAGGCCGTGAAACGTCGGAGACGGCCTCAGTTGGGCGAGGGCGGAACCCGCCAACCTTCGCGGATCGTTCGAAGGCAATCCGTTCGCGACGGTGACGGATGGTTTCTGAACTTGGTAGTCGCTCTGGGACGAAGGGATCGATCTATATCCCGAATCTGGACTCGAGGTAGTCACGGCTAGCGGGTTTAACGCGGTCGACGCGACGCTGTGAGGACGGCGGTTCTGATTCGAGGGCCAATTTAACGTCGGGGGATAAGGCGCGGCGGGAGAAGGACGTCTCGCTATAGGATGCTGGATGGGCGGTAATCTGGGAGGTGTCCAACTTCCTTCCGCGTCGGATTCGGTCACCGCTATGCTGTGCGGTCTTCTCGGAATCGGTTGGTGAATTCCGTTCCACGGCACGGTCCTCGGAGACAGTTCCGTTCCGTTCTGCGGCCCGTTGATGGGAGTCGTCGCCACGCTGTGAGGACGCCTCACGATGTTGGGGGGTTTCTGGCCCGCCCAGGGTGGGAATCCGTTCACCGCCTTGAACGAAGGGCCGTTGGTACCGTTGGAAAGGAATCCCGTGGGCGTGGAAGCTATGCTGTTGGGTCTCCTCAAGGTCGACTGCGCGGCGGTCGAAGGAGGCGCCGGCGCCCTGTACAGCGCGACGGGGCTCCCAGTCGTCTTAGGAAAATTGCAGTTGGCGGCGCTCGCGACGGCTATGGAATGCGGTCTCCTCGGGACAGTGTTGGTGTTCGGAATTTCTCCGTTGGTCGGAGTCTTCATAATGGACGTAGGTCTTCTGGGCAGGGTCTGGGGGGCCTCCGGAGCAGGGGGCGGGGGATCGTCCCATGTCGTCACGACCAGGGTGTCTTTCAGGGGCGAGATCCTGGGCGCGGGGGCCCGCTCGCGAGGCGCCCCCTCGCCGGTTACCTCTCCCATGGGCCCTGGAGGCGCCTCCGCGCTGAGCCCCCTGTCAGCCGAGCAGCGACCTAACCTCCGCGTCGAACTCGTACGCCGCCGAGTCCATCTTACGACGGCGCTTTGTTAGTTCTTCCGACTTCGAACAATAAACGCTTTGTTTGAAATTCAACTGCAATTGTTTGCGCCCCGGCGCTCCACCCCTAATATTAAATAAGTTTATTTTGACGTTTTGCACAGATTTTCACTCGTTTTAAAATTGTCTCAAAGTTTAGCCGGAACGAATGGCGCGGCCCTTTTCGGCGAACAAATTTCCGATAAATTATTTTTCGCCGTCGACAACGAACATCGACCGCACACTAGATTTATTTGGCAACTGCGACGGTCGGTTTATATTAAACAAATTATTATATTGCTTCACTAATTCATCACATAACGAACAATTTACTAGTTACCGAACAATTAAAAACTTAACATCGATACGATATTGATTTATTTATCTTTTACACAACAATAACAAACCACAATTAGAGGAGTTTAAGACCACACCTATATTAATGAAAATATAAAAAATATTTAAAAAATGATTTATATAGCGATCGGATATAATCTTCGCTAATAAATATGTTGAATATAACCAATCGCCAAATTCTAGTTTCGGCAAAGGATAAAGACGGTTAAAAAGTTTAGAAAAGTTATCCTAAATACGTTTCGAGTTAAAAAGTTGTCGACGAGATGTGCAAGCGGCGTCGTGCACGTGCGTGCGACGGCGGCGTCGGTGTTAAATATTAAAGCGCGGGCCCGGAGCCGGACGCGGCCCCGGGTGCGGCCGAGGCGGAGGGCCGGGAGCGACTGGAGCGGAGGCTGGGCGGAGGCTGCGCCCGAGCGGGGGCGCCAGGACTCTGCGCCCGCCGACGATTGTTTGCCTCAGTTTTAATTGTCGACTTATTTAGGCGGGGCTGCCCCGACTCGCACAAATTATAAAACAACAGCGAAGTGAAAAATTGCGCCGCGGCTCCGGACGTGAGAGCGTGCGACGCCCGAACGGAGGGGCGTCGCGGAGATAACGTGACTCAATCCTTCGGCTGCATCTCGCGCGCGACGCGCGTAATTATCACGATAATGAAAATACTACACTCATGCAATGTTAACAAATAATAATATACATAAATAAATAAATATACCAGAATTTATAGATTGACATTTAAAACAATTAACTTATTGTTGAATTTACAAATAAATTTAATCGAAACTTTAATTTATTTGAATAATTGTTTTGCAGAGTATCAGAATATGGTAAATCACGATTAAAGCTATTAAATAAATGATCCAATTTTGAAAAGTAATGCAATTTATTAACAAATAATAATAAAAAATGTTTTAAGATAAGGCGGAGTTTTAATTTTCATGTATCTCATATAGTCAAAGCCATTAAAAACTTGTGATTTATCCCTTGCGAAGTTTCACAATATTTTTTCATTATGGTTATTTTATGTTTCGGCTTGGACGGTATTAAGCGGATAATTAAGCAGTTAACTGCTTAGAATTTGCACGGAGTTGCCGAAAAATTAAAACTAATGGTAATCGACAAGTTTTTATCTCGATGCGTAATTATTTCATTATATTACTGAATATTAATACTTTTTTTTAGAGAGCGTAACGTATAATATATACGTGTGTAATCGAGAAAGACGACACAATTCGACAATATTGTATCATTGGCACAGGAAACTTTTACACAATACGGGAACGAGGACCCGGAGGAGACTGGTTGAAATAAAATAAAAAGCGAAAACCGGTCCCCAAACACAAAACATACGCGGGGCGCATTTCGCCAAAAATGAAACGTCCTCGAATGTGGAGATGGTTTTGATCGTTACCGACATCAATTGTGATTTGATCTTTGTTATCCTGACGTGGATGCTCAAAAGGAATGAGAGAAAGATGAGAGATGAGATAATTTCAATTATACTCAACGAGAGTCAAGTGCCCAGATCCTATTACCCTGATAACCAAAAATATATTTTTCATTAATTCGCGTCATTAATTCATATAATTGGAATCGTGACGTCTCGTGCGTCGAAGAACTCTAATTCTTTTTAAATTATTAAAAGAAAAAACTGAGCGGACGAGATTGCGTTCGTCTTAATGATTCGCATTCATAGTCGCGAATAATCTAATCAAATTTATGAAATGGCCAAGAAATGGATGTAATAAGGATTATTGAGGCAATTATCATTAAGGCGACCGGAAAGTTCCAGGACAAGTGTCGCAGTCACATCTATGCTAGCCCCAAAGTGTCCAAACAAAAACTGGAGCAAGCGGGAGACGAATAAGAAGAAAAAAAAGAGATTGACGAAAATCCGGCGATGCCATCCATGCCTTTAAAAAGGAAAGCCTTTTGTATTTGCACAAAACAAAATAAAGTGATTTTAGACGATAGCAAAAGGAAAAATAATAAACGAATAAAAGCTAAGTGATCCGTGCATCTAAACAAAATAAGTTATTTGAATATTAAATATTAAAGTGAGTGGTAGATTAATAATAAAATTTAGAGTGTTAAGGAGTAATAACAAAATTTAGAACATAAACATGGAACAAATAAATTGTGTAAACTGAATAAATTTTGTTTAAAAACTCATAAAACAAAAATAACTACAAATTATATACTACAATAAACTAACGTGTTTATTATGTTCGGAGTTGTATTTACATACGAACCGTGTAAAGTAAACAATTATCTCTAATTAACATAGATCTCGAATATAATCGTTGATTTTTATGGATATTTTCCGGCAATCGATACATATTATTTATATTTTATACGAGTGTCTGTATATCGTATTGCATTAGCAAGTAGGGCGTATGTTTTCATAAATCACTCAAAATCGAGAAGCACCTCATTTGACGCAGTAATTCAAACAAAATGCACCATTGCAATATGATACGAAATAGCCGGGGAATATGAACTAGGTCACAAATATGGATATATCCATATTTTAAATTGGACAGTGCATCAGTCATTCATGGGTAGTTAATCTGGTTTCGCGCAATATCCGACGAAATCTAATCTAACAAGATTCAACTTACAATTGGATTCCCCGGTCGCTAGATGTAAACTTAAATTAATAATCAAAGGAGACGGGGAACACATTTATATTCGAGCTGCAGTAACCGTGCAGCGGCGCTGAAAGCCTGAATAAAAAGTAACAATGGAGAGTACAGATTGAGGCGATTATGGCATTATGCAAGTGCTTTTCATTAACGCATCGCTTGCTGCCAGGCCCACCGCATGAAAACTAATTAGACGCAGCGGAATGTTCTCCTCTCGAGAGCAAAGAAAGAGAGAAAGAGATATACGCGAGAGCGACGGAAAAAATCGCGAGAAGCGAGGAGAAAGAAGGAAGCCATCTCTGGAACGTGCCACTCCAAAATATCCTGTTGGGCAAACCATCTGGTGCTTCTTATCTCTCGATGTGATGCAGACCCTGCGGTATAGCCGAGGACTACTTCAGTAGACCAAAATAAACATCGTTGTTATTTATGTTATTACTTTAATTGCTCGACTGGGTCATCGAAACATGGATATCGGCAAAGAATAATACAATATCGTAAGAGCAACGCAAGCTGTACATATAATATGAATACATAAAGATGAAGAGTTATTTACGTAAAAATTAGGGAATATTGATTTTCTAATGAAAACGCACGTACGTGATGCACATATGGTGGAATTCAAACAAACATTTTCCATATTTACCATCAAACAACATCGGTATTTGCTTATGATTCGGATATTTTAGCTATATCAGCTGTTGCCAGGATAAATCATTGTTAATTCCGGCCTTTAAATCCTCAGATCGATAGTATTTCAGTCAACAGATGGTATGGTAATAATGACGAAGCGCCGATCCGTGGCTGGGATAATAAAAACCGAATTTAACGCAAAGTTGGCTTGCAAAATTATACATCGCAATATGTAATAATTAGCCATAAATTTATTAGAATAAAAAATGCTTAATTATAATAAGGGACAGCGAAGTTTAAAACACATCGTCATATCTAATAAAATGGTATTTAATAATAAATATCGCAAAGAGCATAATCTTAATATATCATAGATGAGCAAATAAACATGCGATTTTTTTTGTTATCAAACAATGAATTAGGGAAATGAATTTATCTGGTGCGCTTTAGTGCGTATTTTAATTCCAATCGTACAAGATGTTTTCAAAAATTTGATAAAAAAGTTGCAGAAAGACGGCAAGTAGTTGTAAATAATGATTTTATAATATGTAATAATTAGGAACTTCCAAATACTGTGAAGCGCCTATAAGTAATATTTAAAGGCAGGATAGTTGGATTGACTCGACGACGACGCCACCAGAATGAAAATTTGTAGATGTCTACCTCCTAATATGGATATGACACAAATAAATAATTAAATGCTGTATATACTCTGCTCTTCGCTTTGTTTACTAAAACTAAGTTCTTGGCGTTAAATAATATTAACCCTTTCCAATCTGGCAATTTTTGGTCGAATTTCGGAGGAAAAGGTTAAAATGGTGGGGGAAGTTTTTGTTATGGAAAAAAGTATTCTCCATGAATTCTAATATTCTGTATAAAACTGACTGTAAGCATAACCACAGTAAACTATTGTCCAATATGAACTCGGTTCGGAAATTAGTTGTCATTAGTTCGAGGTTTTCGTAAAGGTGAAACTGCGCGAAATGGAAGGCTATTAACAACAGACAATGCGGTGAGATTGGATGAAAAACTACATATCTTGCAACTGTATGCAAAAGGAAATCATAATGACTGCTGAGTAAGTTATAATCGTAAGTGAGCATAGTGCAAGAAAAACAACAGTATACTTGTGAAATGTGCAATAGAAAAGCATTCCATCGCGATGGAATTTATTTAAAAAAATATCATACATCACAAAGTTAAAAATCATCATCATCATCTTTTGCCAGCCACAAGACACTCGCTAAGTGTTAACAGACTCTCGAATGGTAGTTGAGGTTGAAAAGTTATAATAGTTATTTAAAATGCATACATGTATTCACTTCTTCTAATTCATACATTTATACTTCTTTACAAATAATTTCTAATAAAAATGGAGTTCTAACAATACCGATTTTTTTCGCATAACTACTGAAAACAACTACAACTTAGTGAAAAACATGAATTCGAGGTTAATAATAATGGGTTAATAATAATGGGTTAATAATAATGATAATAAGAAAATTAAATGATATGCGAAAGTTTTATTAATATGTATTTAAAAAAATCGAATTATATTTTGCATTCAGTTATATAATAAACATTAAACCATAGCAAGTGGAGTAGTTTATAAACCACAGTCGAGGTAAGCGGCGAGCAATTACATCTCCCTGTGCATCTCCCGCCTTTGCCCACAAATTCGATGGGGTGGTTGAGTGATAGGAGATTTGACCTGGTCCTGGGCTTGGAGACGTGGACCAGGACAATGAGCAAACTGCAGAATTGGAAGCGCAAATTGGTGCCGAAGCGCGCGCCCCCGCCTGAATGCATCACGTTCGCAATCAAACTGATGCATGCCCGCTGAATAAACGTCAATAATTGCACAATTGCACGAGGCATTGGATAAAGGTTTAGCCCCGTGGCCACATTTAGTCGAGCCTTAACAAATTTAATATTATGCAATCGATAGAGCGAGCGGGAAAAGCCGCTCCGTGTAATTGTGAACGGGGTTGTTGCTGAAAACAAAAGCTTAGAATCTCAAAGAAGAAATTTAAGGGGGATCCGATGCAAATGCGGGAAAACTTCGTTTATTTGTTATTTCTAGCTTAATACATTAAAACTTTATGGGCGACGCCTGTTTATTATTCAATAAATATTTTTTATATAATTAAATTGAGTACTGGAATGAAAATCGTCATACTTTTTAATGGATTATTTCACAGCGTGGAAAATATTTCACGTGGCATATCCAACTACTATTAGGTCGTTAAATATTAAATTTTTAGTGAGGCATACGTTTAAATTTGACAGTTTCTTATTCCACGATGGTTTTATATTTTTTGACGTTTTTGTCAGATAGCTGCCACACATAATACCTCTTTCTAAATCATTTTGCGTTAAAAAAATATTTAAAATCTTTTATTATTTATGTTTAGAGATAAAAAAAAAGGATCACATAGTGTTCGAACATTAATGGTGTATTTTGTTTTAATATTATTCTGCTAACTTCGACCTCAACTGAAAGTCACAGTCAAGATGCATCTCAAAAGGCACATAAATTGTCGTTTATGTTTAGTTTAGTGTTGGCACAACTGAGCAAAAAGTATATACTAAAAGGTTTAGAAGCTTGCATGATGTTTTTATCTTGTCACATGATTATTTTTTAATCGATTTTTAATCGAACCGTCATGCACCCATATAAAGATTCTAAAGATGCGGGACGAGTCTCTCATACTAATACTACCCCCACCCCAGTGTCAAACTACGACACTGATTAATTTTTAATATTATTTGAATTGGATTGAAATTTATCTTATTTGTTTTAAAATTATTTATTCAACGAAGGCATTAAATTAATTAATTCTAACGCGCCAGTCCATCTACATAAATAATTTCATAAAACATGCGGAGGTAATGGTTTTCTTTCACTTACATACCCCCTCCCCTGGCCGGTGTTAAAAAGACTTTTCTGAATTCATAGTTTTCGTCGGACACATATCTTACTACTTGGTTCGGTCGCGGTTAACTAACATTATGATAATAATATGTATGTTACCTACAAGTCATAACACTGATTAACACATTATGATTTCATGTATAGCGGTAGAAGTATACGTTTCAGATCCAAAAAAAAATATAGAAAAACAGCCTCATATTCAATTACGCGACTTTTATTTAAAATTACAGGAGTTGGAAGTTTTCCATTGTCCACCATACTCAACAGATCTTGCCTCTACTGACTACAACTTCTTCTAGAATTCGAATAACTTTTTCATAAGAAACAATTTAATTCCAACAATGTTGTAAAAGTACCATTTAAGATTTCATTGACTGATTATAAGACTTTTACACCACTGAACTGAACAAGCTACCGCATAAAATGGCAAAAAGGTATTGACACTATGTATTTATAAAACAGGAACAAGCTTTGATTTTTTTTACAAATTTCATACTTGTCGACCTTAATATTTTTAATATATATTTATTTGTTATGAATATTTTTTTTATTTTTCATTATTGGAAAATGATATTTACAAATATGTGATCATAACTTGCAATTAGCTGAGCATGTCGAATCTAAACCGCGAATATGCAATGAATTAATTTACGATATCACCTTTAAGCATTAAATAGAGATAAACTGTGGCATCCGTTACATATTCATAGAATTTTAATAATAAAATTTACAAATCCAACGATGCATACATTGTTTATATATAATTCATCATGAATACAAAGTTTCATTTGTGCCCGCGGTTTTTTCTGCATATTTTTGCAATAAAGCCGTCAGAATTGAACCAACGTACGCATTAAAAACTGGCCTATCTATGCGCGTTTCGGCTGCAATGGCGATCAAACCCCGTCGCACAAAATGACAACAATTGTCAGCGGCGAGCGGATCCATTACGCGGCCGGCGAAATAAATTAAAATTGCAACGCGAGCGGCCTTTGTGGGCTCGCTCCTTTCATGCCGAATGTTGCCAAATGCATTAATTAAAACGGTTTGAGAACAACTGGTTGTGTTTCAATGCGTTGCGTTTGACGAACGCCGCACCGCTTGTGTTTGCATTATTTTTTCGGCAATTGAGTTTAAAAAGCTCGGGGCGTTGTTTGCGAATTTTGATTTGATTGCGCATTTCCTACATTTTAGCGTGACACGCGAATGAATCGCTATATTTTAATCAAAACAAGTACTGCAACCATATAACGACAATGCGAATAAATAATAAAGCGAATTAATTAAGTAAGGGTCCTGTATGTATTTAATATAATGGTTCGATTGTCTGTCTACTAAAATGTGAAGTACTGAATCAGCTCAAGAGGATGACCGGTAAAATATTAAGGGGAGCCGCCGGGGCATCTCGTGCATTACTCATTAATCATCGGAGTAACGAGCAGACAGACCCGAGTGCATTTAGTGCTCTGTGATTTATTATTATTTTTTTATCTTAATTGGGAATGAACGATGGCGATGGCGATGACGATGACGATGACAATGACGACACGGTGGCATTGTAAAGATTTGAATCTGCACGGGAAACCTGCCTCAAAAATCGATTTCCTCTCTACGTGACCAGAATTCATCCGCGTTGCTAATTTGAATACCGCAAGCGCCTGAGTGATGTTCCGAGCGAAATTCCATTTACGTGTTTTATGCACGCGAAAATGCGAAAGAGATTTTATGGAATCTCCTAGCGAAAAACGTGTAAAATTCCAAAAGGCGCGCACCGCACAATTAGAGTTTCCCGAGGCATATATTTTTGCAGCCCGTAATGTTTCCCCGCCATATTTGTGTTAGCCTTTAATGTCGAATGTTTGCCCATCATTATGTGGGTTTTATTAAAAACTTTTTACTTTTGCGCGGAAACTTTGAGTGGAATTCGCGGCGGGCTCTATACTTCCTGGGACAAGGCAAAAAGGCAAGTTGGTAAGAGTCCCGCGAGACACCTCGTGAAATATCTGCAAGAGTGAGATGATAACTTTGTTAATAGACCGTAGGTAACGCCTCATTGGCAAACATATACATACATATTCCGCGCTAAACGCTTTATGAAGAATCAACCGGTGAAGTTTGCAGGGAAACTTTACCACAGAGTCAACCGAGTGCATCAAATGCAGAGACAGTGGGACGAATAATGAGTGAGCGTTAAAAGTCACGCGGATATTTAAGTAGAGTGTCCGAAATACACGAACAATTTCTACAGTAACCCAAATTTACGTTTTTATTTCCCGCTAATTACACCTGATATATTTTATATTTCAATACACTTGATTTAAAAGAGAATATAATATAAGTTTTTTTACTTTGAGTGTTCTAGTGATTGGAGACGGGAATAATCCGTGTTCTCCAGCATTATTACCGCAAAAACATGGAGCAGATAATAAAGATCTTAAAAAATTCAAGGTGTATATTTTAGATGGAATGCATCACACTGCTAACATTTGGGTTGAAATTGAAAAATTAACGATCAAAAATTGTTTTTGGAAAGCTGGAATCAACATCAATCAGAAATACGAAATATCCGATATTAAGGAAAACAATGACATTAATCTCTGGGAGCTAATTTGTGACGAATTTTACAGAATGATGTATGTAAATCGACTATATAGTAAACAGTCATATTCACGGAAACTTGCCCAATGGAGAACCCTTCGATGACGAAGAAGAAAACTTGATCGAGTGGTACATTACGACTTATCAAACTGGAGGCATTGCATAGCAAAACAAAAGGATCAAATGTATTTGAAAAAGTTAAATCTTAAAGCCTAGAAAATCTAAATTTAATTATAGTAAACTATAGTAAACTGACGGTGCGTCCATCAACGATCGGTAAAATTAGATTATAGTAAAATTAGATTATAGTAAATTATAGTAAACTGACGGAGCGCCATCAACGATCGGTAAAGTTGAGGACACTACAACTTAGCTCGATTTTTTTAAAATCGTCCTGAATCAAAATATACACACTAAAAAAGCACCGTGTAAAAAAAATATGCAGTTTATTGTTATCGGTCGTAAAATTTGTTATTAAAATTAGAGCAAACGAGAATTCAGAGAATATTGTGAGTTGATGGATTTGGGATATGAATATTCTGAATTTTTAAAAAAGAAACATGAACTACCTAATGTAAGAACCTTACTATTAGATAACGGCTAATATTTTTTGCTATTTATAGTTGATGTAACTAGTCTTCTCAATGATCTAAATTCCATACTACAAATCATGAACAGTTTTTTTTTTTAGCAAACAGTATCAATTTATTTAAAATAAAATTAAAACAGTGAGAAAATCAGGATTTCCGTATTTTCAAAGAAAAAAAGGTGATGTATGGCGCATCTGAACTAGCATGAAAAAAAAATGATGCATGTTGAGTAAAATATTGGCTGCCAATAATATTTAAAAGCTATTTTAAAAGGATCAAAGACGTACAAGAAAAAACTTTTTAAGAAAAAGCCTTTTGTAAAAAAATATATTAATTACTGTAAATATATTGAACATTATATTTAATATTTACGTTTTTTTTGTTTAAAAAAACGTAAAAATGCAATTCCATTGTAGATGTGATTATTTTTTTAAAATCAATACAGCATATGATATTGCAGCAATAAATTAATGTTAACGATCGTTGGACAAAAATAACAAAAAGAGCACCCAATAAAACTGAAGTTTACCTAAGGAAAACACTTAGCGTGGCACTTCGGGCGCAGGAATTGGTTTTGTTTTTCATTCGGCGAAGTTACCCGGCGTAATGCATCGCCGGCTTTTCCGCTCCATAAAGAAATATGAGGTTGGAGCACTAAACCTATAAACAATGAGGTGGATGGAGCAAAAAGGAATTCCTGCGGGAGTTCCTTTGCCCGGTGGTGGAAGTGAGAGAGCCCACTCCGGTCCGTGTATTAACTCTGAATCTGCATACGACAAACATCGCCGCGAAGAATCCTCGCACCTCAAATATTCTTCGGAATCTTGAAATCCAGCGGTCGGATAATCATATACGGAAGGCATAGCCAGGATTAATATACCTGGCAGCAAAGTAGACCAGAGATTTACATATGTAAAACAGAAAAAGGGCGAAGGAAAAAAATATTTTTTTATGAAATATTCCGCATTAACCTATGACCGTGTGCAGGGAACAACGCGTGATTTGGTATTCATAAAATTGAAGCGTCGAATTCAATAACGTACATATATCCGTATAACCACCATTTACATAATACATGCTGCATGGTATTATTTTCGTTGGCGATTGTGCCAAAGGGGTCAAATGTTTTTGCGATGGTTTCAAATGATTTTTTTCATGTATTTTGGCCCTTTCACTGAGGAAAGCATAATCACTGTCTTGTTATTAATTCCGACTTTTTTTAATAAGGTTAATTAAGAACACGCTGTTTTTATGTAATACGAAACTTTACGAGCCCCCCTTATACAACACGCTCATTCCACCCGGTTCCCGAGTCCGAGATTAAATTAGCAGCATGTAGGAAGAATTGGAATCGGTTGTAGGTGTATCTGTAATGGGATTGTGAAGGTACACGGATCCAGTGGCATTAGGCGCCGCGACGCCGAGCGCTCGCGCCCCGTAACGGTAGTGACGATAAACACATTACGCCAGGTTAAAGACGCTTCGCTAGAGTAAACGCGTTAACAATTACGAAGCTTCGACCCGCAACGGTTCTCGTCCACATTTCGACCTAGCCAAAATCGAACGTATATCGAATAAACCAATTAGCATGCTCCATGCTTCCAATTTAAGTTATTAATTAAATATTGCACGAATAATACGGAACGAGGATACTTTTACGATACGCGAACCGGGAAAAAAGAACCTTATTGAGGTGTTACTTCATATACCATTCACGCATCAATTAGCATTGGTTTCAACGCCGTGTCAGAATCGGTTTATTCATTACACGTGTATATAGAATGCCGCACGATTCAATACACCAATTAATTAATTCGAAGCAATTAATTGGCTTCACATTTGAATGGGGTGGCGCAATGAATAAAAGAAACACTCGACGCTGTGTATGCAGAGCATTGGAACAAAATCATTTAATACACATTTATAAAACCGGCTTACATTTCAATTCATTCAATTTTTCGTTAAAAATGAGCACATGAATACCGAAAATTGCCGAAATACATTTTATATTTAAATTTTCACATAACCGCACCCATAGGGTGTTGAGCATCCGATACAGCGAGGTTGCAGTAAAACTAAAGAACAGGTGTAGTACACAACTCCCCGGTAATCACCGGTTCTAATTACAAAATCGTTGTAGCACTAGACAATGGCTAGTATCTGCATTAACTAATTTCCACAACGGGCACCAATTAATTTCAATCAAAATGCAAATACGCGCACCCCAGTTTGGTGGGAATAATCAATCTTCGGAAAATGACAATACAATGTTAGTTATTATAAAATTCTCGAAATTATTTCTCGGCGAGATAATAATTTTAAATTTATACACTGAAGAAAAGTATAATGAATTTAAAATAACAAAATCAAAGTAGACCGAGAAGAAAACTTCTGGAAAATTATGAGAAAACTCGGCTACACAAATTTCATACCCGAGTTTCCGCTTAATATATGCACCGTGAACCAAAATATTTCATTAAAAAAATATTTCGAGAAAATATGTGGAAACGTTAATATAAAATAATGTGAAGCAATTGATTAAAATATTTATTTAATATTTTTGGTTATTTAAAAACTGTTTACATATTTTTTTATTAAAGTATTTTTTTCAAAATAAATTATTATATATTTCAATGATGTTATTTTATATTTATATGTTTTTTATTGAGTGTTATTAAGTATATGCCCTCTCTCTATCTATGCGGAAAATATTATAACAAAATTTTCATGTGAAGCTTTTCTATGTCGGTAAAGAAGGCAGCTACGAAATGGTTTTCGTCTAAAACAACCCTCACCCGAGAAACAAACCTTTCAGCTGAAAAATATGTAGTAACCATCTAGCGACAAGGTTTATAATCACAATAAGGGATGAAGCAGAGACATCTTTAGTATATATTCCAGAAAATTCTCAACAATGCTAACATTACGCTATCAAACAATTTAAATAAAATAAAATTTAAATGACATTTTAAAAGATGTCATTTAAAATATAAATAAAATATTACATTGTTTAAAAACATAACTATTGTAATATTTGTCTTAATATTAATATCAGAAATGTTTAAGATTATTTAAAAAAAAATCAATCACTTTTCCTTTTATATATTTCAATTAGAATTAATAAAATTCTTATAAATTAATTATATTTTCTATCAACTCAAGGATAATCCAGCATGGCTAAGCGTACAAGAAGATTACCCCCATAACGTTCGCCAGATAATCCGCACGTACACAGTTAATCCATGGCGCAGATGTTATCAGAACATCATGATAGCATCGGACAGGCAAAAGTCACTTTTTGAACGCAATACATAAACCCAAGGGAAAACATGGGATGCGAATTGACCTGCGTCCGACGAATAAATAAATAAATATGCGGTGTGAGTATCACTTCTCATGTTTAACGCGTGTTCAGCTTTTGTATACACATTTGTTGTCCGCGTCCAGTCGACACATCCGTTGAAATTTAAATATAAATAATTAATGTGGTCCGACGTTCATACAACGCGTCTGAAAATTATTCCGTAAATATAGAATAATGAAAAGTAAAAAGCGACTTAAAAAAATATATACACTGAACCATATTTTTTTTTACACGGTAGATACCGCTTCAGAAAAAATATAAAAAAAACAACGCGTAGTAATGAAAACCGAATAAATAAATTACACATTTCAATTTAATTTAGAAAAAACTAATCCTAATAACAAATCTACTGTGTTATTTAATTGTTATTATTGTTCAGTGTTGTTGAATTATTTATTATAACGAAATCTGTTATGAATTTCTGTGTTTTTTACTTATTTTACTTTACTTATACATTTCCTAATATCCAGTCAAATAAATCCACGGGTCCTGTTAGAATTTAAAACCTCGTTTTAGGTCGGTACATAAGTGAGAAATGTTGTTTCATACTCCTAATTTGTGTAAAAATATACTTTATGTAATTTTTAGTGGACCGTGTAAATCAAGAGTTGAGTGTACTTAAAAATCCATGCTAAAGTATTACACGAATAACTGTAACATAAACGATTTGTATTTATTTATCGGAGTTATATTACTAGAAAATATTATTATTAAATATATTACATATAATTTAACTAAGTATAGAGAACGTAAGCTTATAAAAATAATATATATATACCATAAATTCTTCTTATTTGAGACGCTGGTTTATCGGGATAGTATAACAGAAACCAATAATAGATTATTTCGGTTATCTGAGACCGTTTAATTGGGATTTAGTAAATTTCATATTTAAATATATATTTGTAATTCAAGATGTTAACATTT